>JASGXE010000661.1:0-31763 GCA_030068105.1 Sinentomon sp. SZTP_YWyxl
AATGATATAGACACGCCCAGTATGGAAGGTACTTTTAAGCAGGTACACTTTACTCAGACAATTAATGATATAGACACGCCCAGTATGGAAGGTACTTTTAAGCAGGTACACTTTACTCAGACAATTAATGATATAGACACGCCCAGTATGGAAGGTACTTTTAAGCAGGTACACTTTACTCAGACAATTAATGATATAGACACGCCCAGTATGGAAGGTACTTTTAAGCAGGTACACTTTACTCAGACAATTAATGATATAGACACGCCCAGTATGGAAGGTACTTTTAAGCAGGTACACTTTACTCAGACAATTAATGATATAGACACGCCCAGTATGGAAGGTACTTTTAAGCAGGTACACTTACTCAGACAATTAATGATATAGACACGCCCAGTATGGAAGGTACTTTTAAGCAGGTACCTACACTTTACTCAGACAATTAATGATATAGACACGCCCAGTATGGAAGGTACTTTTAAGCAGGTACACTTTACTCAGACAATTAATGATATAGACACGCCCAGTATGGAAGGTACTTTTAAGCAGGTACACTTTACTCAGACAATCAATGATATAGACACGCCCAGTATGGAAGGTACTTTTAAGCAGGTACACTTTACTCAGACAATTAATGATATAGACACGCCCAGTATGGAAGGTACTTTTAAGCAGGTACACTTTACTCAGACAATTAATGATATAGACACGCCCAGTATGGAAGGTACTTTTAAGCAGGTACACTTTACTCAGACAATTAATGATATAGACACGCCCAGTATGGAAGGTCAAAATACTCTAAAATGGTACAAAATTTGCTAAAAACAATCTCACAGAAAAAAATGGTACCAAAATTTGCTAAAAATAATCTTACAGATAAAAAAGTGTCTCATGCAAAACCACTTGGCATTTTTCATTTGTGCTCTTTATTTGACATGGTTAGACATGAAAATTTTTTATAACTGCTTGTGGTCTGCTTTTAATCCAGAAATCGGTCCACTGCGAATCATCCTGGCTAAAACCATTTTGCACCTGCGAAAATACTAAACAAAAAAGCAGCACAATGAATCCGGGAACGATTAGCGATCTCTTTGTTACGTGATTGTTTTTGTGGAATCCACATCGCTACCTACTTCCATCACCAATGTCAATTTGTTTCGGGAATCTCCTGAGGTATGCTTCAGCGAGGATGTTGGAACAAAAAATCAGAAACAAAGTCAGATTGGCCGAAGTTTTAAGGACTGAAAGGTTAGGCACAATTTTTACGTTTGAAAACAAATAAGAGGACATACTTCAGTCTCATGAATAGGTTTTCTGATTCACAGGGTAAACAGGAAAGCCGAATCTCTGGAATTTCTCGAGTTACGAATAAACTTTACTGACGTTCGATAATTAACTCCGCTGCAATTCTCCCAGTGATCTATGTTAGTGAATACGTGCAACTGGGAACATTTCTCGGCATAGACCCCAGTTGTTTGTTCTTCAGTTTTTATCGCTCAGGGATCGGTAAGAGCTGAGCAGAATACCGAATTGAATATTTGAAGTTGGACAATTGGGTCGGAACGACATTCGGAATCGTGAGAGCGATCGGTTTCAGAATTTAAACTGGAACCTGCATTGCGATCCACAGTTTTTGCCATTGTTTCCACGGTGATGGACTTTCGACGCAATAATTCTGCAACTTTCGGAAATGTCCTACTTTTTTTGGAATTACCTATTGCGAATTTTGAGAATTTTGAAAAATGTTCTGTTTTTGTTTCGATTCTGAATTCCGGAGTCACAGTTGTTCTCACCACTAGGCATTGGCGGGGCACAAAATCCACTTTATTTAAAATGTGACCAAAATGACCCTTCGTTTCGCCCAGAACACAATAACTTTGCAACCAGCCTACTTTCATAAAAAGACCAGACCTATCCACTTAAATTGATGCCCCTGCTGTCACCGAGAAACCTTCTGCACCCTAAGAAAGTGAAAAGACTGCCCTCCTGAGAAACCACGAGGACTTAATTTTCGGGTCGGAGGTTGGCCAAAGTTCAGATAAGGGTGGGTGAACAGCAACATTTCCCAAAAACGTTATGCTGCTCTCAATCTGGTTGCAACAAAAGGGTTGGGGAATTGAGTGGCTTGTCCCGCTGGTCGAAAGCTTGAGGGAATGTGTGGCTCTGAAGCATGCTTAGCGAGAGGGCTACTTTTCACTCTCTCAGATGTGGAGTGTCCATGGATTTCAAATGCAAATTAAGAAGATGCTTAGCAGGCTTCTTAGTTTACTGTTTACTGTAAAATGCAGGTGGAAGTGACAGTTTTGCTTGTTGATCTGTGTCGCAGGCGATCTGCACATTGAGACTGCATCACAAAGGTGTATTTGTGCGACACCAACTTGACAAAACTTCGAGGGGTTTTCTGTGGGTTTCGTAAGGCTTTATTTGTGAGCTTTTCAAGCTCTCCAAGTACCTATACTGGATCAAATTATTTTCGACCACGAACCCTCAAGACATCAATTGACCAAAATGCACACCAAACTTATTTGGATTTTTTGCCTCGTTTGATTTTTTCAGCATTTTGTAACCTTCCATCTCGCATAACTTGTCTGACCCAGCCGATTTTCATGGGATCATATTCAAATTTGAGTTCCTGTTTTGTAGAAAAAACAGTTTAGCGTGTAAATTTGCTCCCTTTGATTTTCAGGATTCGGATAGCTCAGACGATGGGGATCGCTTCTCAGCGCTACGGGAACTGCTGATTCGTCCAGCTTCAAAGTCTAGTGGTTCCAATGGCAGCAGCAACCCTGCAACACCTCCTCCGCCACCTCCCGTAAATCCCAAATCCGAAACGTTGGATGATATAATTACGTCGGCCATTGAACAGAGCATCGACAGAGTCAACGTCAACGGAAACAGCAATTTGATCGAGCCTGGGAGGAAAACGACGGTCCTGAAGCACTTCATCCGTCAGTATGTTCGTCCCCAAAATGGTCGGCAGCCTTTTCCACCAAGGTTCATGGTGAACAATGACAGTGTGATGCTGTATCCTGATGTTCCGCATTCATGGCTTTGCGATGGCAGGTTACTTCATTTACAAGATCCGTCCAATCCGAACAATTGCCGGTTGTTTCAGGTGAACACCAATATATTTCTTGTTTTTTTTTTCAGGTTTTGTTGAATGTTTGACATTGTTCAGTCGGCCTATATGAACCGCATGATCAGTTGGAGCAGTGATGAGTCTGGAGTAGTGGCGAACAGCATCAATAAATTTGTCACATTTGCAAGCAAAAAATAAAAATCAGATTCCACAGCACCAGTTTTGAACCATTTTGACACAGAAGTAACTCGTAAAATTTCTCTGCAGTCCACCATCACTACTTCACAAATTGTCTTGGAAAGCAAGAACTGCAAGCAACACAAAAAGCCATCATTACAAAACTATTCGTCCAATTGTGATGAAATTTGGTACAAGTTATCATCCTTGAATTGCCTGCCTCTGACATCACAAAAATCTATATGCAAATAAACTCTACCCATCAGAGTTTGGGATCCCCTTTGATTGCCTGTTATGAAGACTTGAGCTATTTTTTGTCTGCAGTGCCGAGTAAATTAATTGTGCCATATACGGAGCTTATCAAAAGTCCTCGAACATTGGCAATATTTTAAAGCACTAGTTAACACAGGGGCCATCTAATTTCAACGGGCCTTGGTGCAACTTCACGCCTCACACGAGTGTGATGATGTTTTGCGACGCATGCTGCCATTGGTTCTAAATGGCGCCTGAGTTAATAATGAACTTCTACGTTCGAAGACTTTTGATAAGGAGTGCATGGTGGCATTTTTTTTTTTTCGGGGAAACCTCGAACCCACTGACATTGGTTTTCCATTATTGATTTGACGCCTATCACCCAGCGAAATCACTGTTTTTGAATTTGAATCGCATTTCTCAGTTTTCTCAGAAAGTTCGAAAGGACGGCAGGAACTTTGGTTCAAGTTTTTTGCTCGGTACTGTACCCAGTTGTGAACTTGCAGAATTATTAGTCCACTTCAGTCCACATGACTCAAGTCATCAAACAAGCAAGATGCCGTCTTTCCATAGACATGTCTAGTGGTGTGAATAGCGTTTGAGAACACCGTGGCACAACAGCAAAAAAGGCACATGTGCAGGAGCAAGTGTGGGGGATCTGGGGCCAGCTGCCCCCAGCAGGGTCCAGTGGCAGCGCTCCCTGGCAGGGGAGATGCAAACACTTTTCGCCAAATTTGGGATCTCCAATTGGCATGTCAGAGATTTTTTAACAGTTTCTTGATTCTTCTGAAATGTGGCCGGGTCTGCTAGCCTTAATGCATACAATGTGTTGCCCCCCCCCCCACATCGAAAGTTTTATTGCTGCTGTTTGGAATGAGGGGCAAAAGTTGTCATGATGGTGAAACGACATGCAAAATTGTCATATGATGGGGCTGGTAATTATTGTCATCTGGTGGGGTAAATTTCACTCACGCAGAGGTACTGTTCCAGCAGCTACTTTGTGGCACAAGGGGTGAAGTGGGACCATTTCAATGTTTTTGAAGACAAATAATTTGTGCTGGATGTGATTAATTCTGCATGTGAAGAGCAAGCTGTGTACCGTACGTTTATTTTAAAACACGTTGAGCGGACCTGCATTTGCACGAGGAGCACTATATTGGTTGTGGTTGCGATCGTCTGGATTTCAAGGCATAAGGACGTCATCCTGACTGCATTGAACGGTTCTTGTGCTTGCCTGCAACCTGTCGGGAGATCCTGAAGGGGTGAGGGGAGTCTTATTTCCCGCTATCTTGCATTTTAATGCGCTGATCACTTTGCTAACCATGCGGTCATTTTCGTACTCTCCTGTACTTTTTCACCTGGGTTCGAAACGAAGCGCTGCACGAGGTCACTGCACCTGACCGACGCTTATTGCGATGTTCGGTTCGCAGCAATCGCGAACAGGGTGTCACTGGCTTCGTGCATACTTTTGTTTCCTTGCCTTTTCCAGATGGTTTGACTGTTTTGGCTTTCCTTTTAGAAACCAAAAGAAAAAAGAAAAGAGCGGGACAAGAAACAAAGGTAAGATATGGCGCATACCCATTTTAGATTGCGAATCAGGCTTCTATCACGTAGTGGCATGTTCAACCCGTGTGATGTCACTCCTGCGGATACATTTGGTAAAAGTTAGGCAAAACGTTTTGGTTATTTCCTGGTGAAATTGTTAATTTTGGTAAAAGTTTACATTTTGCTAAAATTTTGGCGAATATCTTTTTTGGCAACCAAATTTTTTACGAAACCCAAATTTTGGTAAAATTTTGTAAAATTGGAATGAAATTGTAAAACTTTTGGCCACGAGCAGAAATTTCAACAGAGGTGAACAAGCCACTGACACAACTCGCAAAACTACCTTCGCATGCAACTCCGCCAACCAACCAGCAAAATAAAAGCGCGACACCCTGTGGCGTTGCTCTGGTTTTTGTCCGCAGCTTGCAATTTTCAGAAATCCACAAAAACGACCAGACGGACGCCTGACGTGTTTTAAAAAAAACGTACGGTATGTTTGTTTGTGCTGGCTACAAGGGTCCCAACCAGGCGTTCCATCAAATAAACCCAACAGCAATTTGGAAAAATTTTTAATTGTGCAACATATAATTGACACAAATGTGCCTTTTTCTGTGGTTAACAAGGAGCCTTTCTTTCCCACACGCTAACAAAAGGGCAATAACAGTCTTGTGTGACGCATAGCATTTCTAGCATTGCATGTTGCCTGCAGTGCAGTGCATGTTGCCTGCAGTGCAGTGCAGTGCAGTCCTTGCACGGCAACCGATTGATTTGTTATCGCCCCATCCACCCAAAACGACCAGAGTTTTGATTGCCTTTCTGGTGGAGCCTGTGATCGGAACTTCAGCCCGCCCACACCATATCTCCAGTCTGACTCTGTGCAACTTCTTCCTCTTCGCAGTGTGATTTTCCAGTGGCTGACTCAGGAGCAGGCACTGCTGGGGGGCTTTCTTTCCTCACAGCAGAGCTGAGCTGGGTAGGGTGAACTGATGGCGACTCTTCATGTCATAGAGGGAGACTATGCTGACAAATAACAGAGGAATCACAGCTAAACTTTGTTGTGGGTGTTGAGTTATCTCCCAACGGCATATTCTTTTGACATGCATCTCGTGGTTGGATAAATAGTTAAATGTCATTACACAGGTCTTACTTGATGGCAAGAGCGTGGAACGGATATTGTGCACCTCAGAACACAATATGCGTCTGTAAGCATGCCAACAACAGTTCTTATTTGATCTTTCAACGTCTTATTTTACACTTCTGGTTTCTGGCTCTGGAATATTTTGAGCTGGAAATGTTTTGTCAGATCATACACTAGCACATATCATTTCTTTCTGCTTGCAAAATCTTTTGGTGTCCTCTTATGGTTATTGATGTGCGAGCTTCTGATTTCATTCTTTTCGCTTAGTCAGTAATTTTAACTGGGGGGCACCTGAGAAAAGCTGACAGCCTTGCAGTGGAAGAAAAGTTTGTTTGAATTTCATTTTTGCCTTTCTTGTTTCACCTTTCTTGTTTCATTTTTTTTTTTTTTGATTTTTTTCTTTTTGTTTTTTTGTTTCACTTCTCATTCTTCTTTTTTTGTCATTTTTTTGTTTGGGCAGCATATAATTTTTCTGAGAACATTGCATGAATAAACGGAAGAAAATTGCAGCCTCAATTTTTTTTCCACTTGTCAAAGTTCCAGCTTTGACAAACAAGCAACAGGTCTGCAAAATATCCACAATTTTTTTTTTTGAAGTAACCCTTTTATTGAATGAAGAGGCAAATGTCAGTTGTCCTTTTATTGGGAGAATTGTCATGCGCAAAACGGAGAGTTCACCAAATTGATTTGATTGGCTGTGTATGATAACTCCAATCACCCTTATTCAGGCTTGTTGACATTTCTTGTTTTCTTCTGCGCATTTTCCAGGACCAATGGAAACGAGGGCTACCTGTTGTTGTGTCCAATGTCCAGAAGGCGCTCGACGTCAGTTTGTGGCACCCCGATTCATTTTGCCGTGACTTCGGGGAAGTCAGGAACAACCTCGTCAATACTCTGACTGGAAACCTGGTGCCAAATCAGCCGCTTTCCAAGTTTTGGGAAGGATTTGAGTGTTTCAGCAAACGGCTCAAAGATGAGAAAGGAAATCCCATGCTGCTGAAGTTGAAGGACTGGCCCGCTGCCGACGATTTTGCCGAGATTATGCCGAAACGCTTTCAGAACCTGATGAAAGGCCTTCCGCTCTCCGACTATACCCAACGGAATGGGATGTTGAACCTTGCAGGACGCTTGCCCGACTGCTTTGTCAGGCCTGACCTTGGGCCGAAGATGTATATAGCCTACGGATCGTCATTTGACCCCAACAAAGGTACGACCAACCTGCACCTGGACATTTCGGATGCTGTGAATGTCATGGTTTATGTGGGCATACCAAGGGATGTCGATTCTGCCCAGTGCAGGAAAGGTTAGTCGAGTTTTATAGTTGTTAGTGGGCAATCAAATTAAATTTTTGACGTTTTATAGTCATTACTGGGCAATTTTAACAACTGAAATTTTAGACGTTGTCATTAGCATTAGTTTGCAATTTCAACAATTGAATGGGGCCTCATTGTTAAAGACAACATAATCTTCTTACGACTATCATTCTGACAAGTGATTTCATTTGCTCCGATATATGCTGGCATAATTTTTGCCAGGTTTTGTGATGTCACTGAATGCGTCATTTCAGATTTTATTGGCCCTGACTGCTGCAAAACACCGTACTGTTATTGATCATGCATTGCTTGCAAGCATCTTGACAACGTCCAAAATTTTGTCTCGTTGCCAAGCCAACAATAATCATAGTTAAACTAAAAGCCCACATTTGGTAAATACCTAAAGAGAAAAAAATCGGAACTTTTTTGGGGGGTTGAAATTTGGAAAGTGGGTGAAATTGGGGATATTTTCCTCCAGGGGGAGACAAGATCGGCTGTGATGACCTTCATCAATTAATTGGCCTGTGGAGGTATCTTGGGTACGATAGTTGCAAATGTACTGAGCAGATTATTTCCTCCGAGACTGCGGCACTTGGACATTCATTTAAAATTATGTTGATTCAAAGGTTCATCCCCAATTCCTCTAAAACCCAATTCGTCTTTGCCTTTTCCTGAGTCATCCATCTGCCCCGAATCCTATAAACCAGAGCAAACTGCAGAAGGGGAACTACGCTTTGTTTCGCTAGACTGAACTAACCCATTTCTAAATCTAACCTAACTTAACCTAACCTGAACTCCTAACCTAACCGAAGGTCTGGTTCAATTCCTATAAAACCAGGTAACACCATATGAAGCAAGTCTGCTCATCGCAAATTGCAAAAAACCTTGCCCAGCGCATTTAAAAAAATTACCCTGCCCGGTGCAATTTGTCTAAAATTTATTTTCGACGAATCGGGTATCAGAGGAATCGAGGTGACACCGATTCAAAGGGCTCTGTGCACCCAGGGCAAATCCGAATGAATGGACCGAAGAAAATATCAGCAGCAGTTCCCTGGCCAGGCTTTTTGAACA
This sequence comes from Sinentomon sp. SZTP_YWyxl, assembly GCA_030068105.1. Taxonomy (NCBI): domain Eukaryota; kingdom Metazoa; phylum Arthropoda; class Protura; order Sinentomata; family Sinentomidae; genus Sinentomon; species Sinentomon sp. SZTP_YWyxl. The sequence continues at coordinate 8,576 of JASGXE010000661.1, forward strand.
TCAGGAATGGGAATAATTTGCCTCGGACTCTCAGGGTTCTGGGGGTCGCATGATTCTGAAGAAGAAAAACTTGGTAAAATTACGTTTTCATTTTGACCTCATATTTGCGTATCTCCGATTTATTTTAATGCTTGGATGGATTGAATTTATGCACAAAACGTCTTCAAATTTATTTTTTGTTCTGTCTTCCAGAGGCCTTATCTGAAATTGACGAGTCTGGTTGTGATCAACTGACCCGCAGACGTGCACACGAAAACAGTGAGCTGCCAGGTGCTCTTTGGCATATTTACCACCCCCGTGATGCCGACAACATCAGGGACTTCCTGAACAAGGTGGCCATCGAACGTGGCAGTAAGCTTGAGCCACACCACGATCCCATCCACGATCAGTCATGGTACATAGATAGGAAACTCCGAGAGCGACTGTGCAAGGAGTACAACATCATAGGATATGCTATCGTTCAGTGTCTGGGCGATGCTCTGTTCATACCGGCTGGGGCTCCTCATCAGGTAAGTTTCATGTTTTTTTTCTTCATTTGTCATGCTATGCAGGATGGCCACTAACCAACCACCCTCCCCCTTGGAATCCTCGTTTTTGGCTCTTGTCCTCGGGAAGTGCACGCCCTTATTTTTTCAAAAGTGTCTTACGGATGAAGCCAGGGCATGTGTCGATGATTCTGAGGCTTAAAAACTTCCACCTGTCAGCCAGCTTGACAGTTTTGGGTGTCATTTTGGGGGCATGACTTGTTTTTCCCATAAGAGTCTGGCTTTAGAAACCCCTTTTTTCACGGGATCAGCAGCTTGAAACACGGATGGGCCTGCTTGTGTCCGTTGTTTCAGGATTTTTTCCAAACAAGGTGTGCAGTGAATGAAGGAAAACGGAAAGGATTGTTTACTTTGCATTTTTTACTCTGTCCTGGAGGTGTCATTTCTCAAAAGAGAACCACTTTAACTGTTGTCATTGGGAGCACACAGAAAGTACAAAAAAGAAGAGGTAGAGGAGAGAGAGGTGAAATATTCCTGGGGCCGAGAAACAGGCTTTAACGTTGAGTGATAAAAAAAAATCAATTTTCACAAAAATATTTTCCGAAAATTTGTAAAGTTGATGACCATGGACATGATAATGGGTGGCAAAAAGGAGTCAGTAAATCAAACATATAAGAAGTATCAAGTCAATAAAACAAAAATGCAAAATACAAAATTTCACCCCTGTAGCTGTAAAAATAGCTGAGTTATGGCATTTTCAAAGAAAAAAGGCTGCGGAATTCAATTTGCGGAAAACATTGAAATGCAAAAACTTATTTGGGCATAAAATTCTACATACTCTACATGACTTAACAAATGAGAGGTCTCAGGAAATTGGATTTTTTACCAAAAACAGCTTTTTTCACTGTGCCAGTGCCTCCCAAGAACACAAGGCCTGCTCCTGAGAAACATGACATCACATTGGTGGATGGTTCTTAACTCGCAATATCCCGATTGGCATGTGGATAAAATCGGTGGAATGCACACAAAAACTTAAATTTCTCTTGAACTAAGCAACGAATTTTAATGTAAGACACCATAAACTTTCCACAGGCAAAACCTTATTATCATGACAGAAATGAAAAATTGATGACTTTAACACGATATGGAAATTCGGGTAACTGTCGCATGTTTCCATCAGTTGCTAATTTTTTCCGTTATACATACCTAACAATGATTTCGATCCGTGGAAGAGTTGTAGAGGATGCTTTCAGCTTTCCTACCCAAAATCATTGCATTTGATTGAACATCATTTTGACATCATCATTTGAACATCATTTGACTTACATGCATTATTTTGTAATTGACACAAGAACACAACACGTCAAAATGGACGATATACACAACCAGTGTTTCATGTGTTAACTTTTGCACAAGAAAGTACGTACTCATGAATTTTTTTTTTTTTGCATTTTGGACATTCGCATTTGAAAGACTAGACAGGTCTGTGCCACATTTCCAACCAAAAGTGTTGGATCATAAACGTTCAATTCCAAGTGCAGCAAATTGCATGAGTGCAGGATGTTCATGTCGCATGCGAAACAAACATGTGAAAGGCTGCGTAGGTATGTATAGTGGCGGCGGAAAAAGATTACTCATACATGTGTTTTTCCCATTTAACTGTTGCCTCCGAAACTTTTCTTTCTTTCTTTTTACTCTTATGCATTTTGGACAAATTAAAGCGGCAAATTGCAACGGAGCTTTCTAGAGGTGCCAGATTTTGACATCAGTGATGAAAGAGTATCTTTTATTTCTACAGCATGGAGTTTTTGCTAAAATCTCAAGAATGGAAATTTTTCACATGTATGAGTAATCTTTTTCCGCCTCCAGTATACTGTGTGTAATTTGTAAACCCCCATCGGAAGTCTTCGAATATTGCAGAAATATCAAAACCCAGAGGATCTTATTTCTGCAGAACTTCCTCCCCAGTTTTGCCATGCAACATGAACCTCATGCACTTTGCTGTGCTTTGTGCCATTCGGTTCATGATGAACACCGCCATGTTCAAAGACTTTTGGCCGGCAGTGTAACATTGCTAGGCCTGCATTCATCTTTCAAAGGTGATTGGTTGAAACAAATTTTTCAATTTTTAGGCCATTGGTTTACGCACACAAATCCCGGCAACACTGATCGTGTGTATTATCCATTTTGTCCTGTGTTCTTTTGTCAAAAAAATACGCAAAGGTTTTAAACCCTTAAACTAAGTTGTAATTATTGCTAAGTTTGATTTGGGTTTTCTTCCAGGTGAGAAATTTGCACAACTGCATCAAGGTGGCTGAAGATTTTGTTTCACCAGAGAATGTCAGCAATTGCTTTCACCTGACGCAGGAATTCAGGCTTCTCTCCGACACCCACTCCAACCACGAGGATAAGCTGCAGATCAAAAATATCATCTACCACACCGTCAAGGATGTGCTGTCGGTATTGTCACCGCATTGCGACTACTCCGACCACCAGGAGAACGGTGAAAGTGATGAGTCGAAGGACAAGGTGAAAGCCGAATGCGAGGTTGCCGTGAAGGAGGAGCAAGATTCAAAGTAGCCATTGACCTCAATTTTGGCGATTGTTTTGTTTACTTTTCTGTACTTTGTTTGGTCTCTTGGTTCCGCTTCGTCGTCACGAGTGGTGTCACTTCGCTTGCATGCGGCACCTTTACAACAACTGAGATCTCTTCGTTTTGTTTTTCCACAGTCATTCTGCATTTTCTTTTTTTTTTCCTTTGTTATTCTGTGTTATGTTTTTTGCCGTTATAACTGGTCAAGTGGCATGAAACTACCCATCTGTCTGTGGTCATTGTGCGATGCCATCTTTTTGAATTTTATGTCTGCTCCTCTCCTGAGTTGCTCAAATCTGATGATGGCGATGGCTGTCCCGAGATGGGCTCTGGCCATAATGCTCTGATGTGCATTTTTATGGCAACCAACTCTTTTCATTGCCATCCATTCGACAGTAAGCCTTTTCATGAAGTTTTTTCTCTTCACTGACTCTTTCCCGGGTCAACAAATTTTCAAAAGTACCTGCATTTTATCACGATACTCTAATGACATTTCCTCACTGCCATCCGAACAGTATTTTGCTCAATGCTGAATGCGAATCTTTGATGCTTTTCCCATTTCTCACAGATGCCACATTTCATTGAACTTTGTGCACAATAATAATCTCTCTATCTCTGAAGTTTTCAAAAATCAGGTCATCACCATAATCCATCGATCAGAAAGAACATGACGTTTGATTTTTAAGGGTAAATGAACTTCAAGTTCGTTTGCAGCAATAGATAACTTTTTTTGGAATATGTTCCTCGGGCCTCACAAGAGAAGGAAATGATTTTCCTTGAAAGGAAAACATTGGACAATTGTTGGTGTCAGGTGATTTTTTGGGAAAAAGTACAATTCATCTGAATCAAGCATGCAAAATGGGCAATTGGATAATTTGGGACATTTTTAAAAGGCAAAAACAAGGGTTTGCCCTTTTTGCAAACATCGCTACCAACGTGAGTGTTGGACAAAATGGAAAGAGAGAAAAAGTCTGTGGTTTACAAGAAGTTTGAATGCCTAAAATGCGAATCCTTAAATCTGCAGTTTGCCCCTAAATTCCTGTTTGCCTTTTGGCATACTGACAGCTTTCATTCCACTACATGTAATGGAATGGTAGTGGAAAGTGTGTGTGAGAAAATTAGCATTTGGAAGCAGCAGAATCTGTGTCTACTAATTTGGTGTTTCAAGCAGTGCGACAGCATCTTTCAAGGTTATGAGAAAAGCCCGTTGGCGATTGATGACTTTCTCATTCATTTTGGAGGGCAGCTCTTGAATGAGTTGGCTTTACCATGCTCATTTTAATTTTTCTATTCATTGGAATATGCAAAGCTGCTCAGTTTCTTCGGATGACGAAAAACATCGTCTTATTGCTGAAGTCTGGCTTTTTTTACTCGCATTTTGGCATGCACAGTTTTATTCAGTAAAACATCATTTTACGCAACAATTTGTGTTGTACAAGCTTTCGCCTTCCGCTGCCTACCCATATCAAGAAAGTTCTGCTTTTCGAACAGTCAATTTCATCGTGTGCCCAGTCCAGATCGCCAGCTAGGACACTTTAATCTTCTCCAGGAAAGATAAAAAAAATTACAAGCCATCAGCTTTGGAAAACGTGTGTAATTCTACACAAATCGTGTAATTTCTTGTTCATTGCTTCGGCCATCCTGCGTGTTTAACAGTTCCTTTTCTGCTTGTAAATAGCATGTTTTGTTGGAAAGAATCGAGGCTTGGTTGGTCTGTAACATGAAACTAACTATCCCACTTGTGTTCCATTTTTATTGTTTCATGTGATATTTGTAATATTGTGTACATTTCTGTTTACGCAGCGTAATGCTGCACAGTTTTGTGTAATTTTGTTACTGTTCATACTTGTGATTTTATTTGTTTTGTGAGCTGAGAGACTGCTGCCATTCAAAATGGTGTGCAACGACTGACGTGATGAGACTCACAAGTTAGTTGTGTCGTTTTTTTGTTCCTTTTGGTTTAGAGTAAGTTTTTAAAAAACTTGTGTTTGTTTGAACTTTGAAGAAAAGGCAGAGATAACGTTAATCAGTGGGTCTTTCTTTTGTACTGTAAAAATACAAAAAATATAAATTAAATGTGATCACCGAAAGAAATATAAAGGAAATGTTTATATCAAACAAGACGAGTCACTTGTTTCGTTTCTTTTTTTGGTTTATGGACACACAAGGGAATTGATGACTCGGTTAAGCCCATTCTCCTGAGTTCCTAAGCCCATTCTCCTGAGTTCCGCCAGGGAAACCGTTTTTCAAAATGCTCGAATGGGAAGAAATGCTTCACAACTAACCCTTTTTGTCCATAGATAGATCTGGTTGAATGAATTTGCCACAACTTGGACAAAGAATGATCACGAAAGAAATTAAATTTATCATGTCGAGTTTGATACGCCTTGTCCGTTCGTAGAGTTTATCTTATGACACTCGCACCCTCACGGGGAGCTTCTTCAGGTGTAAAATATCAAAGAGATCGATGGGAGATATGAGATGACAAATGGACGAATTGATGAACTGAAGAATGTGGTGGAGTTAAAACTGGACGAAAAAAGGTTAAAAACAAAGGAGATATGGCACTGGAGAGTGTTGGAGCAGGAATTAATCACGAAAGAAAAGTTACCGAGGCAATAAAATGCGAAAAATCCACCGAGTGCTTTATTTCCATCACCAAGTTTCACCCCAGCACCTTTACCTTTTCACCCCAGCACCTTCCATTTTGTTGACGAGCACAACCAAAATGAAAAGTTCACTAAATCCTGGCCAACAGGACTTCATTGACCCACATGATCAATTAATTTGTTTCCCGATATGCTGTCCGGCCATCATCACTGCTGGCAAGGTGTGGAAACCTGGAGATGGCATGTTCACAGAATATGAACAAGGAGATTGATTGACTGATGCTTGCAGGCAGTACTGTTTCGGTACTGCTCAAATTATATGCAAAAAGTCAGAGAAAATCAGGGATCATAAGGATCCCCGTGAGCCTTAAAAAAGATTGAAAAATGAAATTTTGAGTTTAGTTTCTCCAGATTAAACTATCACAAACTGAGAATCTGTTTTGGGGATATAAAAAACCGTGGGGACATCAACTCAGGATTAATGCTGATCCCAGGTTTCAGATTAAGCTTTTTCCATTCGTGTGGCAAAAATTTAATGCACAACCTCGTATAAGCATCAATCCAGAGTTGATGTCCGCACTGTATGAATAAATGACCAATTTGGTGGAAATAGTTTTTTTTACGAAAACAACAATTGGAAGTTGAACATATCCTAGATAGGATAAGTTTTGACAAGTATCTAGGTATATCCAGAGTTCCATGATCATAGCAGAAACCATTTTTCATCTCAGGAATGTCCCAAGTGCATGGAGAACCATATTCTGGTGGACAATGACATTGTTCTGGTTGAATGAGGAAAATCGATGTTACCCTTTCCATTGGCGCATAGCAGCCGTTTGGTCCATTGATTTGAGTTGTATATAACTCGCAAAATGTTTGAAACCCTTATGTTAAAAGCTTTTAAAAAGTGTTCAACTCCTGTAAACTTGCCATTCCAGTGCTCCAAAATTCAATTTTGGGTTGGTTAGGTGATTCCAATGGACAATGGTTTGACCAGATGAACACTGAAGTGATAAGGAATTAGTACAGTCAACATAAAATCATAATTTTCAACAGTCTTGATTTCTTTACAACTTCAGTCTTTTGAAAGGCAATTCCAACAATTCCTCCTTTCCTCACGATTATGAGACATGCAAAAAAGCTGCGCTTTTCCCTTTTTTGGAGGCAGCGCAGTGCACACAAAAGATTTGAAAAATGTCTTTCCGCTTTCACATTGTGATTGCAGTTTTGAGTTTATTCACATCGCTTTCCTGATGTTTTGTTTGTGCAAAACTTTAATGATTCCATTGTAAAAATTACCTCAGGAGGACAGGAGCCAGAAAAATGAAAAAAAAAATGATTTTTTAACTTTATGCTTTTTTGTCTGTCTGTTTTATGCTGATTCCAATCATCAATTATACAAGATGTTTTGTAAAGGTCCAGACAAAATGTGTCAGTCGGCAAAACTTTAATGATTCCATTGTAAAAATTACCTCAGGAGGACAGGAGCCAGAAAAATGAAAAAAAAAATGATTTTTTAACTTTATGCTTTTTTGTCTGTTTTATGCTGATTCCAATCATCAATTATACAAGATGTTTTGTAAAGGTCCAGACAAAATGTGTCAGTCGGCTTCCTGGGGTCGTGCTGATCAAAAAGGTAGACACCTTTTTTTCCTGTGGGACTTGGTTTTCGAGCTTTGTTTGCAGTGAATACACTGCTAAAATATGTTGTAGTTTTACTTCTCTTAATGCCCAGTTCTTAAACGAATCAGATTGGAAATCATGTCAGATCAGATTTTGTTCGGCGATCAAGTGATCTGAGATCCTGATCCATTTTTTTTTTTTTTTTTTTTTGAAGAACTGGGCATTTGAGATGCAAAACTAGGTTGGTACAACATATTTTAGTGGTGTATTCACAAAAAACAAAGCCCGAAATCTCGTAAACCAAGTCCCACAGCAAAAAAATGGTGTCTACCTTTTTTGATCAACACGACCCAAGGAAGCCGACAGGCACATTTTGTCTGGACCTTTACAGGACACTCTGTATAATTGCCATCATTGTGGCTCTATTGGTTACTTAAAATCGCGATTCCCTTGCGACACTTTTTTGCATGACTGCGATCGTTCATGACCGTGATTTAAACACATCTAAGAATCCGCAAAATTAAAAAGGCATTTTTTCAGCTTTCACTTTGACATTTTTCAAACTTTCGATTGCTTTTTCTCGGCAGTCCTTCAAGCTAGAAATGTAAAAATTAGCACCCTTTCTGAAAAATGCTGCTCCTTTGGAGTCAGAATTGATTTTGATTTTTTACTCCTTCAGCAAGTTTTGAGTCATTTTTCCGAACATGTCTTTCCGCTAATGCCGAAAATGATCAAGTGCATGGTTTTATATTTCTTGATTTTTTGAGTTAAATTTAAAAATGGGCTCTGTCTGCCAAAAATGGACCGGGTATCTAGAAATCTAGCGCTAAAGTTGCGTCATCGTTTTATTGACCAATTCCTCAAAAACCACGACTTTGACTTAGCAAGTTAGTTAGTATTTTGACCTCACCCCCCCCCCTTCAAAAGCGTTTTTGACAGTTTCTAACCTTTTTCCACACCCAAATGACGAATTTTTTTACTTGTGAGCGAAATCTTACAATTATTATCACCATTTTCAGCATGCTCTACCAATCAGTATAGAACGTGGTTCCAATCACCCTGAAGAACTTCAAATTCAATTTTTATTGTGGCACCATGCAATTCTGAGACGATACCACAGTCTTCTCAAAGTAGAAGATGTCCTGGTGATGCAAACAGAACAAGAAAAGAATTGAATGAAAAAATAGTTACTTTGTTATTGCAAAAATACTCTCAAAACACTTAAGTGGCAAATACAGAAAGTTTTTACTCAAAACAGTTGCACAAGCCAACTTTTTACTGTAATAAAAACAATTTCAAAAAAAAAAAACTTGTTTTCCGGCATCATGCTGGCATTCTCAACAAAAAATGTTCACTGACTTTTTACCGTCGGATGACTTCTGGGGCACTCAATGAAAAAAAGTGGGACCACATAGACTGCAATTCAAAATATCATTTTGGTGATGCCAAAAAGCAAATACCAACTGCAAAAAAAGAAAACACTTAAAAAATATGTGCGGTGAAGCGGTGAAAGAGGAGCACATAGAGCATCCCTTTGCTACATCTGCATGTCTCAGCATTTCTCATGTTTTTCAATTTGTCATGAAGTTGATATTGGTGCTACCAAAATGATGTCTTGAATTACAGTGTGGTATGATCCCATGTTTTTTTTTCGGTGAGTCATTCAATGATAAAAAATCATTGCATTTTTGTTCAGAATGTCGCCCACCACAATACCTGAAAACAAAAAATATGGTGAATGTTTTTTGGAACACTGTGATGGAGATTGCACCCCACCAATGTTTTGCTCTCGTAAACCGGGTTTCACTTATTGCGAGTAAGAGTCATTCTTGAAACTCTCTCACACCATAGGAGAATTGTTGAACTCTTCAGACAATAGTTGCAAACCATGTGACACTGGCCATCCACCATGAAGTGCTTCCAAAGCAGGGAGTTTGCCTGGCATATTCTGTGAGACGCACGCAAGTGTGAATCACAAAAATGCTTGAAAGTTTTCGTCTCTTGAAAAATCCACACTTTTTTCTTTTTCTTCGGAGCACCAAGCACATCAAAGTCAAATGCTTGCTCTTGAGTAAGAGTATAAAAAAGGCTGAAACAGGTGATGGATGCACGTGTCCCAAAGTTCGAAATGAACGTGAACAAAAAATGCGTAAAAATCTGCACAATCGCATGCAGGGCTTCCAGACAATGAGTGAGTTCTCAGAACATCTGGGTACACCCAGATAAATCTCAAACGGGGTTATCCCTGGGCAAGACTTCCAAACACCATCAATTAGGGATTTTTACACACCAAAGGACATTCTGAAAAGTTCAAAATGAACACTTGCGTCAAAAGAATATAAAACTAATCCCTAAATAGAGGTAGCAACAGAAAATCAGTGCGAATGTTAAGTGAGAAAGCTAGCAAGATGAGGAACAGTCACATTCACATAAAATACAAAGCGAAAAAACCAAAAACATCACGCACATCAATTTTTCAAATTAACAACTAAAATAAAGTAGGCCAGCCTACTTTATTAAGGAACAAGCCAACCCCATCAGATTTGAGTAAAGTTCCAGGGAAATTCAGCTCATCACTTTCAAAAACCAGGTCCAGAGTTGTGGTTGCCGGCCAGGTGTAAACTGATGCACAAAGCATTCTTCTAATCTGAATTGGAACATTTTTATGAACCACGCTGCATCAGAGGACAGATTTTTGCATCAGATCTTTTTAGTTCATCTGTCCAAAAAAGATTGTCCCTTGCAACAATGTGCAAAGGAGAACTTGGAGCATTGATCGTTGCCCATTGTCGCAACTGCAAATCTGTTTTGGACAGACCATCTGAAAAAGTCTGGTGCAAAAGATCTGGACATTCTGACGTGGCTAAAGTTTCCCACTAGGACATGTGAAAGACATAACAATAATGAAGAGGAATTTTTTACTGGTTGGCCAAATTTTCAAAACCTTGAAGAACCAAATCTTTTCGAAAATGGATTCAAGATTTTGAGAGGATGCACAAATCCTGCTATTTTTCATGCCATCGCTTTCATGGATTTCTCAAAAACATTCTCAGAATTGGTCTGATTTTTTAGCATACGAATACGTGCACCGAAATTCACACCTCACCCAAAGAAAATTACGGCGATTGCTTGTTATTTTGTACAAGATTGACAAAAATCACTAAATTGTGTGTTTCCTAAGGTTGTGTCTCCTTGTAACAACCGACAGACATCAGAGCATGCTGCCATTCATCTGAAAAGTATTATCTTTGTGTTTACTAAGCAATTTTTCAAGCTTCTCAACCAACAGATCAACATCTGACATCTCCAATCCAACAATTGCCGAGCATGTAATGTAAGGATCCGACCAGCTACTTCCGTGAGCTCCCCAGGCTAAAAAAAAAAGAGGAAAAACCGAGGAGGTTCGATAATGAATAAGGTGCTACATGGTATCCAGGTTGAAAGAAAGCAGGGGTACATGTGTGCTGCCAAAACTTGCGAGTATCTATCTGCCAGTTTATCTGCCCAAACATCTCCTGTTCTGGAAGTGAAACCTCCCATACTGGAAGCAAATTCGGTGGCATAAACAGTAAAACGGGACACTGGAGGAAAATTTAAAAAAAAATGAAACGAGAGAAAATCCAGACATCTCACCAAATCCATTTGTTGATCTATCAAAACAATGTCCCTCCTAAAATGACAAAAAAGGCATTCCCAACTTCACCGTCATGTATTTTACTTGCAGCCTTACCTTGCAAGTTGTAACTGTCAAAATGACTCAAATGTTCTGTGGATGGGGGCACATGAGTGCCAACCAAAAGTGTTTCAAGGTATCACAACTTTATAAAATGAAGCCACAATCTGGACGGGCAAATTTGACAACATTCGAACCAATCTAAGAGAAATTAGTTTACCTACCGAGCATTGATTTACTAACAAAATGATGACTCATGGTCATGATTCGATTTAATTTGGCACAATGTTGGCATCGTTGAATGCCAAAATTATTCTTTGTACCAAATTCAACTGCCATTCAACATTTTTATTTAGCAAAACATCTTCGACAATTGCATCAAAAATGATAATGGTGCGATATGATTGGCCGATGGAAACAAAAAAGGAGAAAAAGATATAAAACGTTACTGCTCACTGACCTTCGAAGGTGTGACCAAGAACAGTCTTTTTATCCTTTCCGCTGACAACCTGACACCATGATTCAAAATGGATGGATAGCTTTGCATTCATATTTGCAACATCATCTGCCGAAATGTTTCTGGCTAATGACATGCCTGGAAATTATTGTCCATTAAAAATACGATCTCAAATCTTGTGCCCTAGGCTATCAGTTAGGTTGTGGGCAAAATTGATTGGTAAAATCTGACCACAGAATGGGCACTATTTTGACTCAGGTGGCAGGTTTCGGAGCTTGAGGGGCAACACCACATGCGTGTACTTGAAATGAACACCTAAATTCCAAAATATCTTCCAATTTTCCGATGAACTCTTTTCTCCAGAAAGTCCCCTCCAAAAAATCTCCAGAAAGCAGATTTCCTGATCTGTCCCTTGGAAACTTTCCGCACCCCAGCGGGGGCTAGCCCCTTACTGGTGACTTGGATCCACCAGTGATTTTGGAAGCAGACCAAAATAACTTTTTGACCGGTTTCGTGGGAACGCCATTCGTGGCTTCGATGAATTCCAGAAAATTTTAAATGTCAACTGTTTCTTAGAGTGTGATGTTGTGCTCATGAAGCTGTCATTACCATTTTGCCTGATGGCTGCATTTTTGTGCAATGCCTGATCTGCGACCACTGGTGTGACAATCATCAGAGTGAGGCCTGACATTCCTGCTGATGATCCTCCTCCACATTCAAATGATGGTGCAGAACAGGCAGCAATTTAAGAGCATCCACATTACAACCGTCTTTTATGCATGAGCTTTTATCAAGGAAATGCTGAGTAGGGTACCCCATGAAATTTAAAAAAAAAACCAGAGCTGACCAAAAAACCATTCAGTAAATTTTTCAGGATTCCATCCACATATTTATGGTCAAATTTCGGTAGCTCTAAAAAGCATGAAAAAATCAAGCTGGTACATACGAGACGAAAGCTGTAAAAAGTTTGCATTAAATTCCATTTGGAGCCGCTCAATAAAATGCATAAAAATGCACTCTACTGTGCTCATCTGACAAGCTTCATTCAATTCCCAAGTTAGCTCTTGGCACATACGCCTCCACCAACTACCCAAAATGGGGAAAATGCTCATCAGATAGAGAAAACAATGCACAAAGCAGGGACCGCCCTTTCTTGGCCACAACCAACCAAAAGAGGAAACGCCGGCAGAAATGAAAACAACATACAAAGAGCAGCTCTTACACATTGAAATATCATTGCCAGTCGTCTGCAGAACCCTTTCATTGTATTTGTCAGCCAGTTTGTTCAAACTCTCCTTTAAATAATTGAAGACCCTCTTTCTGCTCAGAAGCATAGACTTGTATCCTTTCATACCAATGGAGAGCAGTGTTATGAAGACATCGGTTGTTACAGTGAGGGAAGCCCTTCCTGTAAAAGGAAGAAACAGGAAATTCAACAAAATATGACACATCTTGCATGCTGAATTCTCCTGACATGTCCATAAACAAAATCCACTCACTTTCGACCTCTGGTCGGTTTAACGGGATATTGGTGGGGTACCGGCATACACTGGTCAGTGCAACTGCTCCAGCACCCCACATCGCTCCAGGCCGTAGCCACAGCCATCCGTGCTACCAGTTTTCCGGCTGCCTATTGCCAACCCGCAGGATGACCGGACAGCAGTCAGCACTATATGGAAATTTAATTGTGTGGCTTTTGTGTATTGTCACCTGCCAGCCTCTCTTGCAGCGGAGAGATCAATGCGGGGTTAACGCTAACTCCGAGCAGCGAGGTAAATTTTTGCCATCTGCTCCAATGGAAAAAATTTACCTCGCTGCTCGGAGTTAGCGTTAACCCCGCATTGATCTCTCCGCTGTTGGACTCGAAACTAGACAAGTGTTTTTAACCTCTTCCAGTCCAGAGCCATATATGGCACCCATATGAATCCATTGCACAAACCAGATACAATTCTCATGCAGTGGCACCAAGTCCAGAGCGCCACCACTGGCGCCATGCTATTCCAGACACAAAGACCAGACATGCAGCAGAGGCACTGGTTTAGTAGGAGCAGAGTGCCCTATGTGGTGCTCTGGATTTGGAGGCCAATTCACATGATTGTGTCTGATGTCTATTAAGTGGAAAGCAGAGTGTGACATATGCCAGATCCTGGATTTGGTGAGAAAGGAGCTGATCTCAATTGGACTTAAAAAAGGTTAACGTGCACAGTGTGATACTTAGAGCACTCTGAAAATGGTGAAAAGGAATTGTCACCGCCAAAACGAAATCAGCCATTTCAACCATCTTTCGTGATTTCTTTATCATTTCAGTCAACTGAAAGGCAATTCTGGCAATTGTGAATGGGCGATTTTCCACGAAATGTGAAAATTTCGACAAAATTCATTGATTTCCACGAAATATCTTTTTTCGCGAAATACATGCGAAAACGTAGTGTTTTTCCTTTTTTAATGAAGTGGCAAGCATAGTGCACAAAAACATTTGAAAAATAAAGCTTTCTTTTGCTCTTTTCTCAGTCTCTTCTTCAGTTTATTTACATCATTTTTCCAATGTATTGTTCCTGCAGAATTCAAGCAATCACATTGTAAAATGACTGAAAATGCATTTTTGACAGGTTCTAGCCTTTTTATTTCCACCGCCAAATAACGAAATTTTTAGACTTTTGAGCGAAATTTTCCAAAAATTGTGATACTGCAAACAGGACCTCCTGCTTAATGTCCCATCCGAAGTAGACGAGGGACTTGGCCACTAAGCCCCCTTCCAGCAACACAACCTGGGGTAGAATGGTGGTCTCCCATCCAAGTGCTATCCAGGCCTAACATTGCTTAACTTCGGTGTTCTGGTGGGAACCGGTGCAAGCCACTAGGTATGCGCTGCTGGCCAAATAGTTATTTAAGTGGGTAGACCAACCAAGTTACTCTTGACAAAAAACTCAGCAAAAAGTGGCTGGATGCATCAGAAAAAGTGAACAATTGAATAAATAAAAATGAAGTGAGCCCTTCTTTCCGCATCGCTTACTCCCAGACAGGTCCGCCAATTGATATGAAACAAACTAGTTTGAATAGCAGAAAATTATTCAAATTTCAATCATCTGCCAAAAATGGCCCAGAAAGTCTCCGAAAAGTGCCATTCGATGCCCTTATAAAGGTGTCGAAATGTGAGTTCAAAACCACAGGAATGAGGAATGTTGGCGTTGGCTCTCGTTGTTGCATCCCACTGTGCCTGCCCTTCGAATTCTCATGGATTCTTGGGATACCTGTTACGTCATGTTAAACAGATATTCATGAGATATGCAAATTTCTTTTCAAAAGGATTCTGAGAACAAATGCCAGAAAAATAGTCTGCTCAAACCCCTATTTCACAAAGCAATTTCACTCTTTTCCAGCCAAAAAAGTATTAGGTATCTTTTGGAAACTGGAGTTTCACCTCAAATGAATGCACTAATGTTGCGCATAACGGATAACCCACAGCAATGTCCTGGATAATGCATGATCTCTGTGGTTGCCTTGCCACGACATTCATCGACAAAAAAATTCTCGTCCAAGGCAAATGCATCGAAACTTTACCCAAAATGATAGGTAATTGGAAAGTGCTTACCAGGTGGTGTCCACCAAAAATTGTCACCCATGGCATGCAAAAATACACAAGTACCTACAAGAAATTTTTTCGCGATGGCTGGGCTGTTTGACTTGTACAGTTTTACATAATAGAAAAATTAAGTAAAATAAAATTAATTTTGCAACAGAAGAACGGGCAGAAGCCTCGATGGCAGTTTAACTTGTGATCACTCTCAAATGAGTGTCCAGTTCAACGTTTTAAGTCGGGTGGTGCAGAAAGCGCACAACTGGCTGGGTAAGAGTAAGAATGACGATATGCAAATTTAATTTCTGCAAACAACTACACAACTGACGTCCGAAATAAACAATGTGGTTTCAATTCAGTGACAGCACAACAAACCTGGATACATATGGCAGAGTTTCTCAATGGCAACATCAGTGAAGCTTGCAATTATACTCCCCCCAACAGGAACCAACAGATTCTTATCTGTGCTCTGGACGAAGATATCTACCCTTCCATTTCTGCAAAAAAGAAAAAAGAATGGCTCAGCGACAGTCCGTAAATGACAGCAAATGCAAGGAGCATTCAAGTGGCATTTGCAAATAAATTTGGACCAACACAATCCAAAAAACTGTGGCATTCTTCATTCGAGAATTCTAGCCAGCACAAATTACGGTAAAGCAGGTAACAGATAGGGGTTGAAACTAGGTGCAAGTATATCTCCCGATAGAATACCGAGGACAACATGGTCTGTCTCAACGAGAAAATTCTTCAGCAGGGCTGCCACCAAATTTTTGATTTACAACCATGGGAATATTGTTAAAAGTCAATTTCTAGAAGAACAAAATTTTTTTGGAAATGGACTCTCTGGTGGCCCCCCAATAACTGCATTCTCGGTTAGGTTTGGTTATGTTAAAACCTACGAAACTCAACGCAAGCTTACCTCACCTGACCTAATCATTCCCTAAACCAAAAACTTAATCCAAGTTTACCTCACCTAACCCAACCAATGCTGCTGTTATAGGGGGGCCACCAGCGAGGCCTTATCTGAATTTTGTAAGAGGTTTCTGCTATAAATGCTCCTAACGACCTTTTCTTTTATGTTAAAGTGGAAAACAATTCGTTTTCTGTCAGGAAATCACACAAAAGGAGTTAAGAACATCACAACTTCCCACAGAATTAAAAATGCAAGAGAAAATATTTTTGAAAGTTTTTGATTCAGCCTGCACGTCAAAGTGTAGTTGGAATCGTAGAGGTCATTTGCATGCAGGGGTGACCCGGTGCTGCTTGTGTTGGTGCACCCCTGTGCTCAACAGCCCCTGACAACGTGGGGCAACGCAAGGGACAGCAAATTCATAACACACAAGCATGTCCCACGTTTTTCGAAAGCAGAATTTTCACATTTTCTTGTTATGTTCAGTGGCGTGCGGTCAGGGTAGGCAAGGCAGGCGGCGCCTGCCCTTTAAAATTGTTAAAAATCCCTATTTCCTGCCAACCTCTAAAACATCCTGTATCCCCATATTTAAAACATCCTCCTTCTTTTCTCAGTTCCCGAAAGTGTGCTGCAGGCTGCTGTCCCTGCTCATTCGCCACCAGATGACGGAAGGATAGAATTCAAGCCTCCGTTTCAAGCTGGAGGCAAAGATCTTCGCTGCCTGATTTCAGGGATCGAAGAAGGGCAAGAAATGGATAACCGCTCCATCCCATTTGGTGGCCACCACCCACAGCAGGTGCTGCATTTTTGCATGCGAAGAGGCACAAAAAATTATGCCTCCAAGTCAAAACGGACGTTCTTTCGACTTGTGCTGGAAAATATATTGGCATGCGTGCGTGGGATGGTTGACAAAGAGTCTGCATGAAGGGATGCATGAAAGGGTCTGCAGGAAGGGATGGGTGTTGCGCTGATGGGTTGGAAAAAAGGCAACACGGGGATTGGATTGAATATTGAATGCCATTCAAAGTGATTCTCAAGTTGGCGCAGAGGGGCGCAAAGGAGCGAATGGGGAAAGCCCAAGGTGCGGGATGTCAGCGTCAGCAGATCACCCCGGACAGTGGACATGCTTGTGCTCCCATGAGGCGACAGACGACAGCATTATTGTGCGGGACTGGGCAAGTGCAAATGTGATGAAAGGAGCGCAAAATTCACAAGCAGTGCATCTGCGTTTTCCTTCTGGATTCTTGTTGGCAATACCTATTGTATGCGTGTTTGTTTTTGCTGTTCAGTGCCGTTGAAGGAAAAGTGTGCGCTGCAAAGTCGATCTTCCGAAAACCTTTGTTTGTGGACAGGATTGTGAAATAAAAATTCAAATGAAATCCATTCTCCCAAGTCTTTTTCAGATTTTTGATTTTCCGTGCATTCAGACGAGGAATGCGGCAGACCTGCAAGAAAGAAAGTGCTAATGTGAACCTCTTATTTTAAAAGTGCAGTGCGCCAGGATATTCAAAAAAAAAAAAATACAGCAAAAAATATTCTTGCCTGCATTCTTGTCAAAATTTTGAGGACTTCTGAAAAATCCTTTTTACTGAAAAGCAGGACAAAGAAGCATTGAGAAAGATTAATGGTTGCTATGACCTTCCAAGTTTGTCGATTTTATAACAAAGGTCACATCCACCGACTGGTTCCTCTTGGGCTGGTGTGCTCAACTTATTGTGTCGACGGTCCAAAAATGTAAGGGATTTCAAAGCTGATCCACACCCGTTAACTAGCGATGCAAAACATAGTAAATTTCAGTGAGAGCCGAAAGTGCGGAGCTGGAACGTTATTCTGAAACCTGAATTCCCAAAATTCTTGTGATTCGCGCACATGTACAAAATCGGCCTCCAAACCGGCATCCAAAACTCAGCCAGTTTGTGTTGTGTCATTTTGATCTTTTTTATTTCGTGGATCCAAACATTACAAGAAACTTTCAAAACTTCGTGCTTCAGTGATTATGATTAAGACATTGGCAATGAAACACAGATAACGGCTTTTTTTATCATGCATGCCCTAGGTCGTTCATTGTGGATTTTCACCTGAAAAATGAGTTGTCATGATATCGAGCATGACATTCAACACTTGCTCAAGAGATCTTTTTCATCCCGAAATTTCGAAGAGAAAAATGCTCTTCTCCGCAGAGGAAAACCAACCCCTGATTTGGCCTGGTTTGACAAAATCAGAGAAAACACGCAAAGGAAGCGACGTTCAAATTGAGAGGAAATTCAACAAGCAATATTATGCAGACGTAGAATGGCTAACAGGCAGTGCTCTCTTGAGTAAGCTCTTCTGCTGGCCGTGCGTCCTCTTTTGTCATGATCGCGGAACATGGAATCACCGGGGCTTCGAAGATCTGCACAATTTGACCAAGGCAATCTCCAAGCATGAAATGTCCCAGCAGCACATTTCTTCAACGCTGATGGCGGTAAATTTTGGAAAATCAAGAATTGATGTTCTGCTGGACGAACAGAAAAGGATTTCTATCACGCATCACAATGAAGGAGTGAAGAAAAACCGAGAATTATTGAAGAGACTCGTTGATATCACTTGCTTTCTGGCCACTCAAGAATTAGCATTCCGAGGGCACGATGAAAGCTCCACTTCTGCCAATCGAGGGAATTACATGGAGTTGATCGATCTCTTGAGTACGTATGACCTCCAGCTATCAACTCACTTGAAAAATTCAACCGTGTTTTCGGGGACGTCCAATCGCATCCAAAATGACATCATTGAAGCCATTGCTTCTGTCATAATCAACGAAGTGGCTGCTGAAATTTCCCATTCTTCATTTGTGTCGGTGTTGTCAGATGAAACGACTGATATCTCCAACAAAGCCCAATTGTCGACCATAATTCGTTACACCTTGCATGGCGAAGTTCATGAGAGGTTCATCGGATTTCAGGACGTGAGTGATGATAAGCGAGCTGCTGCCATTTCAGCCCACATCCTCGAGGTCATCACAAAGTTCGATTGTGGCGAGAAATTGGTTGCTCAGGGATACGATGGTGCAGCGATTATGGCATCTGAACTGAACGGCGTCCAGTCAAAAATAAGAGATCATTATCCAGATGCACGTTTCATCCACTGCAATGCTCACAATATGAACCTTGTCATCATGTCTGTCCTTTCACTGATCTCAAGTTGCAAGATATTTTTCTCCACTCTGAGTGGGCTCGCAGCTTTTTTCAGCAAATCTTCAAAGAGGTCACATAAATTGCAAGAATTCATTAAAAAGAAAATCCCCAGAGTTGCTCACACAAGATGGAACTACAATGAACGTTTGGTTCACTCTGTCCAACGCGACCGTGATGGTCTGATTTTATTCTTCCGGGAAATTATCGACAATCCGTCAAACTGGGATTTTGAAACCATTCAGGCTGCTAGAGGATTCCACCGGGATCTTTCACATTTTGAGTTCAATTTCCTATTGGCCCTTTTCTCCAAGGTATTCAACTACGCGGAAGTCCTTTTCAATATTCTCCAAACGAAGTACTACGACATTGGTTACTGCTGCGAGAAAATAGGCGAGCTCCATTCATTTCTGAATGATCAAAGAAAGGATAACGTGTTTGAAGAACTCTATGGTTCCACGGTTGAATTGACGGGTCTACCGCCAAAGAATCGCCGGATTGGGAAGCCAGGTGAAATTGGAGACCTGGAATCCGGATATAGGGCATTATGCTTCAACGTAATGGACACAATCATGAGTCAAATTCAGGCGAGGTTTCAGGGACTGGAGAAATTTCGCTTCATCGAACTTCTGAATCCATTAAAGTTTCAGTCGTTTTCGAAAGAATTTCCTGAGGATTCCCTGACGAATCTAAAAATCATGTACGGCCATCGTTTCAATTTGTTGAAACTGAAAAACGAGTTGACTGTTCTATATCGGTCAAACGATTTCAGCGCCATGTTTTCTCATCAAATCTACAAAACGATCCATGCAAGCAGGCTACAGAAGTGCTTTTCTGAAGTCGAAAAACTGTCTGCCCTGATACTGACTCTACCACCGACGACAGCTTCTGTCGAGCGCAGCTTTTCGGCAATGAAGAGAACAAAAACATTCTGCAGGAACAACCAGGGTGAGCAGCGGCTTTCATCACTTGCTGTCATTTCCATTGAAAAGAAGATCATTGCTCCATTAAAGTCATCTGGGAAGTTTTATGACTTGGTCACTGATGAATTTGTGAAAAAATCAGACCGGAGAATGGATTTCGTTTACAAGTGATAAACTATTTTTGACGGAGTGCTGCTTTCGCAAATGAACACGATTTCGTGGAGCAATATCTACCTATCTCGCCAGATGAACGTGTGAACATTTAGCGAAATGTAAATTTGTGCCAATTTTCTACGTGGACGCATCTGAAGAACTTGAGCTTGTGGATTGTGATACCTTTCAGCTCAATCATTCGATAGACTTTGATCATTCCAATGCTGAAAACTCCTTCAAGGAACAACAGGTAAGAATGAGTATTGTATGGTACCCCGCAAAAACAAGAGAAAATCAGCCTTGCTTTTCGGGCCAGGAATCGGTGCTTCGATTGTTGCAATTACGATTTCGCATCAGATATCACATGCGGAAACTTGTTGGCTTCCAAAACACCACAAAGAAACAGCAAGTGATTACAGCAGTGGAGACAATTCCGCTAAAACAAAACGCATTTTTCTCTTGTTTTTTGCGGGGTACAATATGTACAGATTTGTTTTCCTGCAGAGTAAATGTGCCGAAAAGTTTCTGCTGCTCTTGCTCAGGCCTTTCTGTTCTTTCTTTCAATGTGTGAAATGATGTCGGAGTTGCCTCTGGAGTAACACACATCGGACAAGGCTGCAGCAGCGATCAGACAATGGATAGATTTTATCGCAAAAATTAAAAAACGAAGGCCTCTGGTGCCGTTTGGAGACTATAAAATTGTCAAAAAGCTTCAGCTTTTGGGGGACTCTGTTCCCCAAACCCCCTGCCAGGGGCTCTGCCCCTTGGAACCCCGCTGGGGCTGCCGCCCCAGACCCCGCTTTGGTGGCCTAAGGCCACACCCGACGTTCATTCAAAAATGCCACGCCTGCCCAAAGGAATCATCCACCGCACGCTACTGAGCAGAAATGGCATTTTGCTTTGCCCTTTGGTATGCAAGTACTTTGTAAGCACCACCTCACTGTTTTGTGTGACATGTTTTCAAATCAACTCCTGTATGTACTCTTGTGAAGGGTGATTGTGTACACAATAGACACAGTGAGACATGTACTAAATGTCGAATTTCTCTGCACTTTTTTGTCGATAAAACAATGCCAGTTTATCAATGTTGTAGGAGGAAACCAGAAATTCTCAAAGGATAATAAAAGAATTGAATTGTTTGTCCTTGGATCGGATTGTTGCAAATTTTCTCACACAATCTTTCTTTTGTCACAATTGGCCTTGCCAGCCACCTGCATGTGATAACAATGGCAATGTCCGACTGGATAGACTGCGTTTGAATGCTTTTGATCAACCTTTGACCTTTTTTCGCTTTTTGTTCACGTCTTGACTTCTTCGATGGAATGGAACGGTTGTGGTCGATGGAGTGGAACGTTTGTTCGATGGAGTGGAACGGTTCGGAGGGTGTGGAACGGTTCGATGGAGTGGAACGGTTGTGGTCGACTTCTGTACTCTCGACTTCTGTCTGTACTGTCGACTTCTTCTGTACTGCAATTCTGTACTTCTGTTCGACAATTCTGTACTGTCGACTTCTGTACTGCAAGGGGAAACTGTCTTTGAATAATGTGCAACTTTGAAGCATTCAGCATTCAGACAACCTTGATGTCTTCAGACCACTTTG
Organism: Sinentomon sp. SZTP_YWyxl; assembly: GCA_030068105.1. Classification (NCBI taxonomy): domain Eukaryota; kingdom Metazoa; phylum Arthropoda; class Protura; order Sinentomata; family Sinentomidae; genus Sinentomon; species Sinentomon sp. SZTP_YWyxl. Next base: position 30,349 of record JASGXE010000661.1, read on the forward strand.
ACGCCTTCATTCAGACAAATTTGACGCCATCAGACAACTTTGATGTCTTCAGACAACTTTTATGCCTTAAGACAACTTTTATGTCTTCAGACAACTTTGATGCCTTCAGACAACTTTGACGCCTTCATTCAGACAAATTTGACGCCATCAGACAACTTTGATGTCTTCAGACAACTTTTATGCCTTCAGACAACTTTTATGTCTTCAGACAACTTTGATGCCTTCAGACAACTTTGACGCCTTCATTCAGACAAATTTGACGCCATCAGACAACTTTGATGTCTTCAGACAACTTTTATGCCTTCAGACAACTTTTATGTCTTCAGACAACTTTGATGCCTTCAGACAACTTTGACGCCTTCATTCAGACAAATTTGACGCCATCAGACAACTTTGATGTCTTCAGACAACTTTTATGCCTTCAGACATTCATTCTTTTATGCCTTCAGACAACTTTTATGTCTTCAGACAACTTTGATGTCTTCAGACAACTTACTCGCAAACGCCTTCAGATATTTGTTTTGTTTTTGTGAGTCCCATGATGATTTGGAGGCATGACATGACTGCCCAACGATTAAACTCTGATAAGAGACTTCCAGTCTTTAATTTAAGACCGATCTGGGTCTTGGAGTTTTTGTTTCGTCAGACATGAGGTTCAAAACGTTAAGTGGACAACGCAAATTGAAATCTAGGTGTTAGTGCCACCGTTTATTTATGTAATCCGCAATTCCCAGGTTTACATACCTTGTTGAAAATTGTCATCAATGTGAGAAATTGAAAGAAACCCCAGATGAAAACCAAAAATGTGATTTATGGCCACGTGGTTGCTTTCTTTACAAATATTGGTGCAGAAATGGCAAGTAGACGACACATCACAATTACAGAATGGCAATAAAATCTGAAATAATTTGTAGATTTTTACAGTGCTCATTCACGAAGCCATTTCTGAAGACTGAGGCTGAGACTGACAAGCCAGTATTGCAGGCTCACGAACGGCAAACGTTTGAGATCAGAGGCATTCATCTTCGAAGGAGCTGTGAGCTGCAGACCACAGGTGGCGTTGGTTGGAAGAGGATGGTGGCGGGGGAGGCGGGTTGCCCTTGTGGCTACGTTTCAGGGCGCTGCGTGTCGCTCCCTCCGAAGCAACCGAAGTTATCGACTGCAGACTGGTTGCTCGTGACAGCGATAACCTTGGAGGTTTTGCAGGTGGAATTGGCTTTCCCTTGTTCTCCTTACGCTTGTACAGGTGGCTTGCCGTATATGCCATGTGGCTCGGCTGCACCTGCATGCCGCCTACTTCCTGGTATAACCTTTCGGTCGATTTTCTCAACCTGTCGAGGAATTTCGCCTGAGCAGAACATGAGCCGCCCGCGGCAACACTTGTCGGCCGTGCCATCATCGCAGGTTCGTGGCCC
>JASGXE010000662.1:0-30242 GCA_030068105.1 Sinentomon sp. SZTP_YWyxl
AAAAAAAAAAGATGGATTTTGAATTTTAAAAAATTTAAAAAAATTTCAATTGAGGGAAAAATTAAATGGGGGTTCAAAGAAAATAAATAAAAAAAGCAAGTTGATGAACGACAAAACGTCTGTTCGACAATTAAATGAGGCGAAGATATCATAACAGAAACGGCCAACACGACAATAGCGATCAATAAGAGAAGTTTGAAAAGTAAAAGTCATAAGAGAAGTTTTGAAAAGTAAACGTCATGTGAGAAGTTTTGAAAAGTAAAAGTCAGAAGAGAAGTTTTGAAAATTAAAAGTCAGAAGAGAAGTTTTGAAAAGTAAAAGTCATTAGAGAAGTTTTGAAAAGTAAAAGTCATTAGAGAAGTTTTAAAAAGTAAAAGTCAGAAGAGAAGTTTTGAAAAGTAAAAGTCAAAAGAGAAGTTTTGAAAAGTAAAAGTCAGAAGAGATGTTTTGAAAAGTAAAAGTCAGAAGAGAAGCTTTGAAAAGTAAAAGTCAGAAGAGATGTTTTGAAAAGTAAAAGTCAGAAGAGAAGTTTTGAAAAGTAAAAGTCAGAAGAGAAGTTTTGAAAAGTAAAAGTCATAAGAGAAGTTTTGAAAAGTAAAAGTCATGAGAGAAGTTTTGAAAAGTAGAAGTCAAAAGAGAAGCTTTGAAAAGTAAAAGTCAGAAGAGATGTTTTGAAAAGTAAAAGTCAAAAGAGAAGCTTTGAGAAGTAAAAGTCATTAGAGAAGTTTTGAAAAGTAAAAGTCATGAGAGAAGTTTTGAAAAGTAGAAGTCAGAAGAGATGTTTTGAAAAGTAAAAGTCACAAGAGAAGTTTTGAAAAGTAAAAGTCATGAGAGAAGTTTTGAAAAGTAGAAGTCAAAAGAGAAGCTTTGAGAAGTAAAAGTCATTAGAGAAGTTTTGAAAAGTAAAAGTCATGAGGGAAGTTTTGAAAAGTAGAAGTCAAAAGAGAAGCTTTGAGAAGTAAAAGTCGCGTTGCTTTGGAAGAACCGTGCCTTGCTTTCTGCACGGAATGCTTCATTTTCCGTTGTAACAAACAATTTGAGCTCAATTTGCAAATAGGTCAGTCGAAACGGCAGCCATAATTGATGTACAACGGCGGCCAGGGAGTCCTAACCCTCCTCGAGAGATCAGTTAGAGTTAATATGACAAGACACTCATTCGCAAAGCACTCATTCGCAAAAGCAGAATAAATGTTTCCGTCGGAGAGGTCGTTTTTCGTCAATTGCAAAATTGCCATCATTTGCAAAAGTACAAGTAGTTTATGTTGCAGTGAAATGTGCCTAAGCGGTCATGGTCGTTATCTGTTGCGGCTTAAAGTCGACAGGAAAACACTATTACACATATGTACAGTGTATAAACATATGTGAGGGATCCAATTATGAAGGCAGCTGGCAGCCCTTTCATTCCAGTTTAACTGTGTATCGCCAGTGCCTGCCTTAGAGGTGGTGGGACTGAATGCAACGTAAAATGAACTTCAGAGCTTGCGAAGAATGCGGCATATTTCGCAAATAATCTGTGAATAATTTTGAATACAATGTTCGAAGTCACTTCCAACAGAGTCCTTTGTCACCTGCGCTTGTGGGAGTGGTGCATCAAAGTAACCAGCCCCGGATCCGATTGTCTCTGTCCCCTGAAACTGGACGTCCCTGGTGCGTCCCTGGTGAAGCATAACGCCCCTGGTACGTCTTGCAGTACAGGCGCGTAGTAAACATCTGACTGCAATACTCTGCTACATCCTTCCCGGAACTCAAGCCTCATTGCCGCGCTTCCTTCCGCTGTGCCAAAGAAATAAAAGCAATGGCACACTTCAGTTCACTGTGTTGACAAACATCTCGACTTTTGCTTCAAATAAGCAACTGTAGACACACTTTGGTCCTTCCAAACAGTTGTGTCCTAACCTAACCTTTATGGTTTCAGGCAACGTCCTCTATGGACTTGGAAGCACTGGAAGCCAGGGAGTGAGTACAATAGTTTAACCATTGTTATTTTACGACTAGCCCTGCACTACTCCAAAAGGAATACAGAATTTTATGTGTGACAAAAAGAGGTTGCTTTTAGATTGCCACTTGATAAAACGGGGCATGCAGCAGGCATAAACATATTGGGAGCGCGGAATACATTACATTAATATGGAGTTGGGAAATAATAAAATGAAAGTAGGTGCTGCCGGAATGGCAAATTGCATTGCAGCGTGGGGGCAGTTTCGTGAACATTGTTATCCACCAGGAATAATCTGCAACACGTCGGTCGTTTCGCAAGAAGGAACTGCTGGTTTCCTGCATGACCCAAGGCCAAAACAGCAAAGCCAATTCAAACTTCAATTGGTGAAAAAGAGCACTTCCTTCTTTGAGCATTGTTGCACATGCATTTTCATGTGCACACAAGGAAGCCCAAAAAACCCTGGCCGCAGGTGATTTTACGACATTTTCCGCACGGGTAATCGGCCTGCGATGCCATTTGACTTCCTATACACGCATGTCAGAGTCATGATATTATATCTGCCTGTAATTTTTTTTGTCATTTTGACTGTCATTTTCAATGCCCTTTTACTGTAATTTTACAACTTCTGTCCGACTGTCATTTTGCATGACTGTCATTTTTCATTTTTCAGCGAATGTCATTTTTGCGATTGCCTATCTCAGCGGGATGTGACTGTCATTTTTCATGTCTGTCATTTCACTTCATTTCATGCTATTTTTGCATTTCATTTTTTTCATTTGCATCTCATTTACGTCTCATTTCATTTCATTTGCATATAATTTTTCATTTCATTTCATGCTATTTTACTGCCATTTTTCAACTTCTGTCTGACTGTCATTTTTGCATGACTATCATTTTGCATTCTTCATTTTTCAGCGACTGTCATTTTTGCAAATGCCTTTCACTGTGGGGAGTTCTGGACAACAAAATTGCGCCGAGGAGTTATTTTTGTCCCCCCCCAACCTCACTGTTTTCAGAAGCGGCCTGCTGGGGGCAACAGTATGCTTCTCCACACAACTAAAACAGTCACCTCAGCTGGCGGTTTCAGAAGGAATAAAATATTTTCGTAACAAATATCGCTCTGGAAATTATCTTTGGAAAATCCTTGCCTCGTGCTGTTGAAAAGTAATAACCAAAAATGCCAATAACTTTTGGGATATCCAGCAAATGTGGACGAGGCGAGAGAGTTCTCTCATCAGTCAATTACCCATCCTTTTGGTGCACTCCTCATTTGGGTTGCAAAGCCCGTTCACCTATTTCATGGACAAGGAAGGCGGCACAATAAAAAGAAAGACAAGCAGATATGGACAATTGCATTCGTATTTTGAGCTTTACATGTAGATAGACGCAAGAGCAGCAGGGTAAGCTAACAAGTGCGAAGAATCTACATTTTTACTGCAGGGCCTCGACTTGTACCTATCCTGGAGGGCTCTAGACATTTATTTGATCTTGCCTGCGTCGGTTCGGGACACTTTCACCGAAAGAAATTTCGCAAAACGAAGGTCGCCGAAAGGATTTTCGCAACATTTTTTTGCAACGACGAAATTCGCAATTGGTTTCTTGGTAACAGGTATTTTCGAAATGGGAACACTGACAACTTGTGGTTTCGCTGAATCGAAGTTCACAACTGATTTTTTTGGCAACGGGGAGATTTGTAACTGATTACTCGGCAACTTTTTTATTTTTTATTTATTAATCACAAAGACTGCCACCAAGGCTTTGGGTGGCAGGACGACGATTTACAAACAATCCTAGTCACAAAAAATTGAAGGAAACCACAAGAAAAAACAATCAATGTAAATCAATTGGTCTATGACGAGGGTTTCGGTGTGACGCCAAGGAGAGCACGCGAGCGGGTGATAATATTCGAAGAAGGTGGCAGACTATTCCAGTCCCTAATAGTTCGAGGGAAAAAAGAATTAAATGCTAAGTTGGTTTTAGAAAAGGGAACAGAAAAAGCCAGACCATTGTCTGTTCTGCGCTGGATTGGCTTAATTTCATAGCACGCAGGCAAACTAAAGTTGAGGGAGTTGGTAACAATATCACTGAGCAGCTGAAGCCTGCGGGACTTCCTTCTGTTGGCCAAAGATGGGAGTCCTAATTCATTTAACATGCTGGTCACACTTAGGTCTCTGGCAAGGCGACCGGTTATCAGACGGGCAGCCCTACGTTGTACATTCGCAACGAGGACATTCAGAAGACCTATTCAGCAGATCGAACTTCAATGCGAAGATTTTCTGAGCGGCACGATTCTTCTTGTTTTAGACGGGTGTATCAAAAGTACTTTCCCATTTGGACCACTTATATTTTTAAAGTTTTGAAAGTTTTATTTATTTAATTTTTCCTTTGTTGTGAGTCTGGTAGATGCCCGAAAACAATGAATACTGGTTTTGGTTCATTAACGTGTCCGGTGTCCTTATTGTTGGGGACCACCTGTGTGTGGTGCCTGAAAGCAGACGGTTCCAGAATTTAAAATAGGTGAGTCATTTGGGAAGGTACTTTTTTCAACAGAAATAGGCCTATTATTACGTTTGGGGGTTGCATCACTGAAATTTCAAATAATTTCGAGAAGGTCCCGAAATATTCCGCCGTACAAAATTCCTATCTGTGGATAGAATCCTAATGCGAAATATGGCATTTCCGCATTTCAAAGGGTTTGCCCAAAATATCAGTTTAAGCTGCGGAATTTGTAGAGTCCCTCTCAGGAAATTGGGTTAGTCATCGGAAGATTTTTCCCAAGAATAGCTTTTTAGTTATAATAGAATTTAGTTCTGAAATACTCGACTCCATAACGGGTCCATTATACGATGATGTCATACCCATTACCACTTATAACAGATTCACAAAAGTTGGTAGTTTTGGAGATCGGGATGGTCGTCGGAGCGAAATCGGAGCGGGGGCACATTTTATCAATTATTTTCATAGTTTTTCCTTTTGAATTAGCTTAGAACAACACATGCGCAAAATGGAAAGAACCAATTGCAAAAAATGTGGCAGACCCATGACTTAGAAGGCTCCTCCCACCACCGTAGGTACATTCTGACGTCTCTTCGAAATACACGATGACGAAAAGGTTCAACTCCTAAAGCCATATGTACAGTGCCTGGAAAATTAATGGAACCACACATGCAATTTAAATGCAGTTTCGGTAGTCAATGATATATTTGATTCCGCGACGAAAATTTAGCACCCAAACTTTTTCCTTTGCAGTCCAACCATATGAGGAAGAAAAAAAAATCGAAAATTTTTTTCTAAAATATATGTGCAATAAAATTGTTGAAACAAAACTTGTGAAACAGATGTCACAACATGTTGATGAAACACGACACTTTTTTCTTTGTGAAAAAAGGACGCAAGTAAAGGAAAGTTTCGGAAGGAACACCATTTGTGCCATTTAACTTACGTTAGTGGCTCCATTAATTTTCCCGATGCTGTACCTAAATATTTCATGTCACAGTTAATCCTTTGCATACGTTGCAATTATAATGTTTTCACCCGGCCTCCAGACCTAGGTACACCAGATAGATTTTCATTGAAGGCATTTTGTAAGAAAATTTTTAGCAGAGTAGAAGGCATTTTCTATGAACCTGACTTCTCTGAGAAGTTCTGTGATGGTTAACAAGATTGAATATGTCCCAGAGCTGGTTCATTGACAAGCAAAAGTCCCCATTCTATTTTCAAAAATTCTTTTTCTTTCCCCATTCAAAAATTCTTCGGGGACGAATCAAGCCGGCGTATTTTACTAATCTATACGAATCGGGAGATATCCCGACTTTTCTCGTCAACAAAAAATCAAACAAAAGCCAGCTTAACCCAACCTAACCTACGCCTAACCAATCCTAACCTGACCTACCTGACCTACCCTAACCCAGCCTAACCTATTATATTTATTCCGAGTGTTTTTCTCACTTTCTCTGGGTTGGAAGTTGAACGTGGTGTCAGATGGAAAATTGCAAAATCCGTATAGATTAATCAAATGCGTTGCCGGGAACGCTTATACTCCCAGAATTTATGTGTTTTTGGGAAAAAGTGTCAGATGCAAAATTCCTCTCGGCGAGAGTTGAAGTTGCGAGTTTCCTCGTGGCGAACAAAAAAACCGGTTGCAAATCTCCTATGGGCGAAAGTGTCAGTTGCAAGTTTCTACGTTGTGAAAAACCAGTTGCGAGTTTCCTCGTTGCAAACACAACAGTTGCAAATCTCCGTTCGGCGTGAGTGCCAGTTGCAAGAGTGAAAGAAAACTTGTTGCGAGTACCCATAGTTGTTAAAAAAAACCTGTTGCGCGAGTTTCCTCGTTACAAAAATACCAGTTGCTAATCTCTTTGTTCGGCGAATGTAATGATTGCGAGTGGGCCCGCGCGTTGCAAGAAACCCAGTTTGCAAGTATCCCATAGTTGTAAAAAACGGTGCGAGTTTCTTTTCGGCGAGTTTCCTTTCTGCGAATCTCGCGTTGCAAGAGTCCTTTCGGCGAAATTGGAGTTGCTTCAGCCATGTCTGTTGTCATGCAGTCTCTTTCAGAAGAAGTGGCAATCTTGAACGAATTGCCATTCTTTTTTGCAATTCAGTTGAAAACTGCACATTCAGTGAGGAAACAGACTCAATTTTCAAGAGTTTGAATGTCCTTGTAAGAAACACATAATACGCACATACCAACGAAATACAACAGTAGAACGATTACCGCTGCCGCGCGATGAGGCGAATGGGACAGAAGGCAGCCATCGCTCTGTGCGGCAAAAGGCCAAGTCGGAAAATGGGCTCGTGCTCAAGAAAGCAAAAATTCAACCGCTTTTTGAAAACATCCCACAAGACAAGAGGGTGTCAAAACGGAATGGAATGGGACTTTCTTGCAATGAAAAGAAGCCTTTCATTTCATCACAGGCTATCCAGTATCCAATCTCTCATAACAGGCTTATCAAATCGAAAAATGTACGGTGGGAAAAAGCAAAAACTTGATCCAAGATCCAAACTTTCCAACAATTTCGGCGCTTTTCTCCTTGAACATTTCTTGTGTTCGGATCCCAGCAAACAATTTTAGTCCCCGTTTTGCCCATTTTCTGACAAAACGCGTACCCGCAGTCCAGTCCCCCAAATTTCAAGACCAAAGCTGACTTCCACACGCGGTCGCCGGGAAGTCCCCGTTTCCTTGCAAAAACGGTTTCTGAAGGTCCCAGCCGAGAAGTGGTCCCCAGATGGACACCAAAAATATTGTTCTTTTGTTCGCGAAAAGTCGTCTCCAATCGGTCCCCGACTCGGTCCTTGATTGTGTTTTCGGCACATCCGGGGACTGTCTGGGGGCGTCCCCAAACAGTCCCCGTTCGGTCCCCTTTTGCACTTATTGTGGTCACCCTCAAGTGGTCCCGAAGATGGAGACCCAAAATTTTTTTTTGCAAAAAGTCGTCCACAATCGGTCCCCGACTAGGTCCTTGATTGTGTTTTCGGCACATCCGGGGACTGTCTGGGGGCGTCCCCAAACAGTCCCCGTTCGGTCCCCTTTTGCACTTTTTGTGGTCACCCTCAAGTGGTCCCGAAGATGGAGACCCAAAATTTTTTTTTGCAAAAAGTCGTCCACAATCGGTCCCCGACTCGGCCCTTGATTGTGTTTTCGGCACATCCGGGGACTGTCTGGGAGCGTCCCCAAACAGTCCCCGTTCAATCCCCTTTTGCACTTATTGTGGTCACCCTCAAGTGGTCCCGAAGATGGAGACCCAAAAATGTTTTTTTTTTCGCAAAAAGTCGTCCCCAATCGGTCCCCGACTCGGTCCTTGATTGTGTTTTCGGCACATCCGGGGACTGTCTGGAGGCGTCCCCAAACAGTCCCCTTTTGCACTTATTGTGGTCCCCCTGAAGTGGTCCCCAGATGGACACCCAAAAATATTGTTTTTTTTTGTTTGCAAAAAGTCGTCCCCAATCGGTCCCCGATCGTTCCTTGATTTCGGCACATCCGGGGACTGTCTCGAGGCGTCCCCGTTCGGTCCCCTTTTGCACTTATTGTGGTCCCCCAGATGGACACCCAAAAATATTGTTTTTTTTTTTCGTTTGCAAAAAGTCCGCGCTTGCGGAAGTGGATTGGGAAAAAAAAGTATGCGCGACCCCATGGGGATCATTATTGACAGTCCCCATTTTAACCAAATGTCGTTACAGAAAGACGTCCAGGGGACGACTTTTGGGCATTCCAAAAAACGGTCCCCCAGGTAGGACATTTGGTCCTTTTAGGGGCCACCCCAGGCAGAAACGGGTACTGTCAATTTTTGTCCCCAGCAGGTCCCCTTGTTTGCGGGCAGTCGTCCTCAAAATCCCCCAAATGGGTTCTGAACTGGATGAGAACATGAGAACAGCAAGCGAGGCGCATGCCGTGCGTGTCTTTTCATTCGAATCTGCTTGCCTCTTGCCGCACACAAGCATGACGTTCTCTTTTCCTTTGGTCTTCACTCTGTGCTGCAGCAGAGAGCGGGGGCGATCACTCTATTCTTACACCTCGATGGCACATACCTATACAGAGTCTACTAAACGTCCTCGAACATAGGAGAAATTTTAAAGTACTGGATAATACAGGGGTCATCTAATTTCAACAGGGCTTTATGCAACTTCACGCCTTACACGAGCGTCATGTTTTGCGGCGCATGTTGCCATTGATTATACGTTTACGGAGCTTATCAAAAGTCCTCGAAAATAGGCGATATTTTAAACTTTAAAGGACTGGTTAACATAGGCGCTATCTAATTTCAACAAGGCTTGGTGCAACTTCACGCTTGCTGCCATGGATTCTAAATGGCGCCTGAGTAAAAAATGAACTCCTATGTTCGAAGACTTTTGATAAGCTCCTTCCTTATAGGATGTGGCCGAATAAAAATGAGCTCCTATGTACGAAGTATTTTGGTGAAGAGTCACTTGACCTTCCTCTTGCACAGAATTTATTCAATTCTTTTCTGTAATCTTTTCGCAAAGGATGAAGTCCGCTCTTCCGTCGATCTATTTCAACCGCAGCACCCAATAATTCATCGATTTCGGGACGGATTTGCGCCATGTTGCGTGAAACGACCGAAAACTAACTTTTATATGGCAGGCTTCCGTGAAATTCGCAAGATCTGTCAGCACAAGTTTCCATTCATGGGATAAGCAGTTGAACAAACACGATTTGATTTTAAAGACTGCAGCAAAAATGTGGATAAACGTTGAAAAGGTTGCAAAACAATACCAGTCGAAACTGGGCGTGCAGAAAAATGGATGAACAATTATTTTTTGTTTTCCTTTTTGCGTTTGCGAGATTCTGGCGAAACTTTGGCACAGAGAAATGCCACAAATAAAACATTTTCTGCACATCGGAAGTGGATATACACAATGCTTGTGTGCTGAGCCAGTGCCTCCTACAACACAAGGCCCTTGCACGAGAAGTAAAAATGGCGTGACGTCATAAATAGTGGATGGTGGAAAACAGGAAAAGACAATGCGAGTGAGCTGCGTCCGAGGTGTGCTGCCCACGGAAACTTGACATTTCTCTTGAACCGATTAACCGATTTTGATGAGACTTGATTTTCTAGAAAGCTGAAAATCAGACCATTTCAATGGTGTATAACAATCCCCAACTTTTCATGCTGAAGCTCCAGCAGAATTTGAGGGATAAACGTGTTCAAGTTAAAAAGTGATCCAATTCCGGCTTCCTGCCACATATTTTCAATGATTGTGAGATTTTTTCCGTTGCAACATGGTTTCCATCAGCGAGAAAGTTGTAGAGGAAGCTTTCAGCTTTCCAAAAATACCAAAATCATTGAATTTGAACAACATTTGACAGTAATTTTATGACCAGAGAAAACACATGGCAGCATTGTTTTGTTTTTGAGCGGGGAAGAGGCCGCGACTCCCTGGGATTTCCAGGGAGGCGCGGCATCTTCCCCGCTCAAAAACAAAACAATGCTGCCATGTGTTTTCTCTGGTCATAAAATTACTGTCAAATGTTGTTCAAATTCAATGATTTTGGTATTTTTGGAAAGCTGAAAGCTTCCTCTACAACTTTCTCGCTGATGGAAACCATGTTGCAACGGAAAAAATCTCACAATCATTGAAAATATGTGGCAGGAAGCCGGAATTGGATCACTTTTTAACTTGAACACGTTTATCCCTCAAATTCTGCTGGAGCTTCAGCATGAAAAGTTGGGGATTGTTATACACCATTGAAATGGTCTGATTTTCAGCTTTCCAGAAAATCAAGTCTCATCAAAATTGGTTAATCGGTTCAAGAGAAATGTCAAGTTTCCGTGGGCAGCACACCTCGGACGCAGCTCACTCGCATTGTCTTTTCCTGTTTTCCACCATCCACTCATTATGACGTCGCAAACTCGTGCAACGGCCTTGTGTTGTAGGAGGCACTGGCTGAGCTGAGGTGGTCGGGTCGGGGGTTTCGAGGAAATTTGCAGCAGAAACTATGATGTTGGTGCTTTTCATGAACGTTTGTTCTGGAAATGTTTAAAACAAAATAAAAACGCTGTCAAGACGTCAATCAAAAATTTTAAAGTGTTACGTTTGGTGGGTTCTGTTTTTTCTGACAGACGACCACCACTTGATACGAGGCATGTAGGAATCCAGCCTTCGTTTAGGATCACCCTGTACCAAATAGGAGAACTTCAGCTTTCCACACCGATACCTCTAAACAGCAAAATTGAATGCAGTGCAAACAAAAGAAGGGGCAAATTTGGTTATTGGAGCCATATTTCCACGCAACCATATCGCATGCAGTGCTTCGTATGTGTGCTCGAGGCGACAGAGGTGGAAATTTGTGCTGAAGTCGTGAATAAATAAGGAAAATTCGTTTCTCTTTTTATGGGAAAGGAAATAAAAATCGTTCTGCAATAATCCACGACATGCTGGGTGGTTGAAATGTTCTGAGCTGGTCTTCCACCGTGCCATGATGGAGTTCCCCGGAGAAAATGAGAGAGACGGCGTACAATGCTGCTGTCGTCGGAAATGGACGTGTTTAAATCATCTGCTGGTGGAGCTCCTGGGAAATTGGACTGAAAGCCTAGTTTTTGTCAGTTTGGACTTGTTCATTTGCAGTTATCACGAGAATTTGGACCCACCCGTGGTTTTCGGATACCATTTTCAACCATTGTGTTCACGCTTGGTGATACATTTTCAATAATCGTCAGTTCCTGAACATTTCACTTCACTCGACAAGTGTACCTACCAACGCCATCCGCCTTCTCTGCCATTTACCTGATTGAACTGTCATCTCTCACTCAAATCCAGTCTCACAATCGACCCAGCTTTCGTCCTCCTTGTTTTGATGAACGTGAGTCATCCACAACGCCGACGTCGTGTTCTGTTTTCACGACGAACATTGAATTTCGAATTTCAAACCGACGCCATTTTTATGTACCCCTCATAGAGGCGTGGACGGCAGAGGCTAGCGTCATTGGCGTGACGCAACAGAGCATCTCGGCAGAGTTGCCAGCCGAAATTGAAATCCAACATTGCCTCCGTGATTTCGCATTTTCTACAATGCCACGAAAGTCAAAATTGCAAGCGGCGGAGACATATTGTCTTGACGCCTGCAGCTTTGGCGGAAAGGAGTCCGCCGATGCCGGAGACATGATCGCCTGCTGCTTGGCCCTCCCAGGATGTAAGATGTGGTTTCATGTAACCTGCCTCGACATTCCCACATCGGTTTTCATCCCATTCTGGATATGCCCGACTTGCATCGAGAGGATGCAGGAATCAGTCTCCGTCACTCCACGCCTTGTCGCGTCTCTTGATGCCCGTCTAAATTCACTCACCAATGATGTCTCTGAAATTCACAAACAGCTACTCACCACTCCGAAGCCGGGAACGAGTGAACTGTCGAAGAAAGTCCGGGTCATTGACCGGGATATCAAAGCGATGAAACCAGTCCTCCAAAATCTGGTTTCTAAATCTCCGACATTCACAGTCCCACAAGTTTCATGCCAATCACCAGTCGCGGTGAGACCAGTCCCACGTGCCAGTGGTTTCATTGTGAACAATAACAATTCCTCGGATGTACCATTGCAATCCGTCTCCAGCCTTCCACCCATGCAGACCATTAACCATCAAACTTCGTTTTTGGACATCGCTTCAACGGCATCAACACCATCGTCTGCACCAGATACATATTCTCAGGCTGTGCAGCAACACTTAGTTTTCCCACCAGAAACACTTGCACCAGCTCCTGCCCGTTCCGGTGCAGATGACCATTCCCGTTCCAGGTCCCCTCCAAAAATCCAGAACCGTCTTTATCCATCGCTCCCTTCCCAAACCCCTTCACCTGTCCTATCGGCAGCTTCTAACTTTGCTCGATCTGCTGATGTGGCGAATCCCTCTTCACCAGTGTCTGCTGCAAACGCCTTTCTTCAAACCCTGAACAAGGATGGTGGAATGCATCGCTCCACCGCCTCAGTCGCCGATCATAGCTGCGAGCGAGCTTTTGAGCAATATGGTTCCAGTGCAAGCCCTCGAGCCCGAAACCGGAGCGATGGCAGCTGCCGTCCTTTCCGAGTTCCTGGTCTGCAGCGCAATTCGACTGCAACCAACTACCCCCAAAATCGGATTGATGTGAATCGCCTTCCCGTTACTAGTGGTTCCCCAGTGTCTCGCCGTCAACGGCTTTTCGATCGTGCCTTGTTCAGTGGCTCGGCCAATGCCAGCACCATCATAGTGGGTGATTCCCTCGTTAAATATGTGTTTAACGATCTGAAGATCGATTCCTGCGCCCTGGTTTGCGTGCCAGGTGCGACATTGATGGAACTTGGAAAGTTCCTCCTAGATTCCAAGGTTCTCCATCCAGGTGTGCGAGCAGTGATCTTCAATGGTGGAACCAACAACCTTGGGAGGCGTCAAAGCCTCCGCCAAGTGATGCGGGAGTTCAGTTTTCTTGTTGAGACCATACGCTGTCTCAGCCCAAGTGCCGCAATGGCCTACGCCGCTATTCCACTGCGTTCTGACTTCCCAGAGAGTGACGTGTTCCAGCTAATTCGGAAATCCTCAATTACTGTCAAAGCCACCGTATCAAATTTGGAGACATGAACTACACCATGCGCCCAAACTTCCTCAGCAGAGATGGAGTTCATCTGTCAAAGTTGGGAACGATGTCGTTGTCTTCACTGCTCAATGACTTATTTTGTTTGCTCAGGTTCGGTTACACTGAATCTAATTTCATTCGTCCGTTGCTTAACTTGCCTTTTTTAGTCTAAGTGATCCCTCCCTCACCCGTTTTCCCAAACCCATTCAACCATCTCGCATTTCACCATATGCAATCACAGCAAGTTATTCCAAAGTAGGAGATCTTAACTTTTCTGCACCCAATAACCGCCATCACCTGGTGGTCAGGGGAACTTGCTTGCCTTCTGATATTATGCCCTCCTGCCCTTCAGTGCCAAGTGGCAGCTTGGCTGCATTGCGTCCGCAGTTTCCGCCAAACCAATCCGACTGCCTTTCCCCGCTTGCAAATAACAGTAAAAAATTTGACGGGAATTGCAAAATTTTAATGTGCAATCTTCGCAGCCTGAAAAATAAGGTTTTAAAGTTTGAGTCCCTGATTGAATTACACAAGCCAACCCTAATAGTCGGTACAGAATCCTGGCTCTCCCCTGAATTAAATGATAATGAACTTTTCCCATCGTATTATGAGGTCTTCAGACGGGATCGTCTGGGAAAGCGTGGTGGTGGCATTTTCCTCTGTGTCGAAAAGAATTTTTGTAGCAGCTTAGTTTACTCTGATCCAACCTTTGAGTTTATTTTATGTAAAGTGAGTGTTCCTAAACCTCATGTCACTTCCTTTTTTGTCCTCGTTCTCTACAGGCCACCTGGCACTGATTCAAACTTTTTTGATGCCATATCCAAATGTTTGACTGATTTTAATCTGTTAAAAAAAAGTGGGTTGCCGTTGCTCGTACTTGGCGATTTGAATCTTCCTGATGTTTTGGAAGTCTAACACAATTGCTGTAAATCCGTCTTATGGAGTGGTCTTGAATACAAAGGCCTTGTCCCTTGCCGAAGAATTTGGCCTCGATCAATTCACTCCCACTGCAACCCGCAGTAATCACATTTTGGATGTTACCCTAGCCCGTCCCAGGGATTTCATTGATAAATGCTCAGTGGAGGAGGGAATTTCTGACCATGGTGTTGTTCTAATAGATTTGGCATTGAAGAAACCTCCTACTATTATTGGTCGACGCAAAATCTTCCTATTCAAAAATGCTAATCTTGAGGGGATGTCTGCTTACCTGCAGCATCAATTTAGTCTCTTCGAAGTGGTATCAAAAGTAACCCCCGACATAAATAAATTGTGGAATCTCTTCACAAAAATGACCCTGAAGGCAATGGATATGTTTGTGCCAACCAAATCTGTGAGGGTATCAAATTCCACAAAATGTCCCTGGCGAACTAAGGATATGATATCACACAAAAGGAGGCTGCGTGCTTTATTCTCCAAACGCAAGGTGTCTAGTCGTCATTTGGCAGCCTACAAATCTGCCCTTGCTTCGTACAATGAAGTCAAGAACGGGGCTTTGGAGCAGTATCTCCTTTCTCTGCAGCACAATGTTTCTGCTCCCAAAAACTTTTGGCGTTATAGCAAATCACGTCGGGGAGCTTCAAAGTCTGTTCCCGCTCTTAAATCGCACACTGATGGCCAAATGATTGTAGATCCATTAGGCAAAGCAGAAGTTCTCAACCGAGCTTTTGCGGGTGTATTTGTTGCTGACGGGGTTGCACAAATTCCGTCAGGGCCCATTTTCTCCAGTGGAATAACGCCGCAAATTAGTGAAGCTATGATCATTGATCGCATAAAGACAATGAAAAGTAATATTTCCGAGGGCTCTAGCGTAGTTAGTGTTAACCTCTTAAAACTACTTCCTTGTGTTTTTGCAAAATTTTTGTTTGTTATTTTCTGTCTCAGCTTGAAGGTTGGTGATATTCCGCTTGCGTGGAAGAGGTCAACGATCGTACCAATCTTTAAAAAGGGTGATAAATCTGACCCTTTGAATTATCGCCCCATTAGCCTCCTTGATACATGCTCAAAATTGCTCGAATTTTTCTTAGCAGCTCACATTCGAAACTTTGTTGACTCCAACCTTTTCTTTAACGGGGCCCAGCATGGTTTCCGTCCTGGTTATTCTTGCGAAACCCAACTGGCCTCCTTCAGCCAAGAGTTATCAATGGCCCTGGACCGTGGCAAAAGGGTTGATGCTGTTATGATAGATTTTTCCAAAGCATTTGACGTGGTGAGCCACCCCATTCTCATGAGGAAGTTAGCTTACATGGGCCTTGATGGCGTGTCCCTCCGCTGGTTACAGGGATATTTAACTGGGCGAACCCAGGTTGTTAAGGTTGATGACGTCCTCTCTGATCACCTACCCGTAACATCTGGAGTGCCCCAAGGAAGTATTCTGGGACCCTTACTGTTCTTGATCTTCATAAATGACATAGCTGGCACTGTTAAGTCCAAAATAAGGTTGTTTGCTGACGACTGTCTCATTTACTCAGAAATTGCCAGCTCTTTGGACTCTGACAGACTGCAAGCTGATTTGTTAGCAATTGAAGACTGGTGCGAGACCTCTTCCATGAAGCTGAACCCGACCAAATGTTCGCTTATACAGTTTTGCTGTAGTTCGATTAAAGTTAATCCTTCTGTGTATGTTCTGTGTGAACCATTTCCCCAACCCTTTTCCATACCTAACTTTTTTGATCGCAAACGATTTTCTCATTGCGCACCAAAAAACAATAGTGCAAATTCTCTTATTAACCTAAAAGGCTTTAGGAATTGCCCCCCCCCCTTACTGAATTGCCTAAAAACCTCCATATCCCCCCCCTTATATCCCATTTCCTTCCGGACCCCTTGGTTTGCAAATCTTTTTGCTTGGTTCCTCACGCTGCCGCTCCTTGTTGTTAGACTATCGAAGGAAAAGCAGCGTGTCCCGCAATTTTCTCCCGTTACACATGGCTCAAGAAAATCACCGGCTCCTTGTTCGATTTGCGCGACTGGTGGGGGGCTGCTGAGTTATTCACTTTCCCTCACTATCCTTCACCCTTTCAAATAACCCTCTCTCCTTCAAAAAAGTGTTAATTTTCCTCTTTCGCAATCGCTCTGGAATGTACTGTGCAACATTGTCCTCCAGCCATTTTCAAATTCTGAGGAGATTTTCCTGCCTGCCCAGCTCAGATTGGTCTGAAAATGGCAGCTGTAACCATCTTCCACATAGTCCTTGTATTCATTAAAAGGAACTGTAGAAAAGTGCCCCGCTAAAATATTGGAATTTCTTTTCTTGCCTATCTTGCCTTAGTTAGGCCTATTTTGGAGTATGCATCGATGTAATGGGGACCCCATTTAGTTGAAATCTGCGTCGTTGGAACGCATCCAGCGCCGTGCCGCTCGCTTTGTTGTTGGAGACTATCGAAGGAAAAAGCAGGTGTCCGCAATGATTTTCAGCTTGGTGGCCGACACTGGCTGCCAGGAGAAAATGTCACCGGCTCTTGTGCCTGTTTCGAGTGCTTTGCGCGACTGGGGGATGGGGGGAACTGCTTGAGTTTATTCACTCTCCCTCATTCTATGGCAGGCATGATCACCCTTTCAAGATAAGGCCTCTCTCCTTCAAAAAAGATGTTGGGAAATTTTCCTTCCTTTCACGTGCAATCGCTGACTGGAATGTACTGCCTGCAACAGTGTTCTCCCAGCCATTGAGCATACCAATTCTTAGGAGGAGATTTTCCTGCCTGCCCAGCTCAGAGAGTTCTGAACATGGGTGAGCTGAACGGCATCTTCCACTCATTTGCTCCTTAAGTCCATCTCCTCCATTGACTGATAATAATTTAAGTCGTTTTGATCAATTACCTATCTTTTCAATTTCCTTACCGTTTTCTCCCAGCTTCAGTTCTTTCTCCTTCCTTGTGAGTGTACGTGAAAATTTGTTGTATCCTATGTGTATGATAATGGGGAAACCCACAAATACAATTCAATTCAATTCAATTCAATTCAATTCAACAATAATACTCACTCACAATGCCCGTCAATACCAAAAATAACTCTTGGCACACACCAGCACGTGCTCAACGTGTGATCAAAAAGTCATCAGCTGCATATAGAGTTCAGAGGTAGGTATATTCGCGGACGAAAGCTTGCAACGATCATCATAAGACCCGATTTTTAAAACGAAAACAAAAACATGGGAAAATACAAAGGATTCCGTTGAAAATCATGAACTTCGGCGGACTTCAGGATAACTTTCAACTCATGAAGCATTGCATTTTTTGGCTTCTTGAATGGCGGGGCACAGCAAACTCTGAACAATGAAGCGAATAGTCCGGGTGTTCCTATCGCTGGGTAAACTTCACACGAAAATGGCAAGTTTTTCTCGTGATATCCGTCGACAGTCTGACCTCAGGAAGATTCGATACGACCTGTTTGGAAATCGCAATCTTTCATTGCAGAGTTTTTACGAGGGTGAAATATCGACAGACCCTTCCATAGGCCGTGAAGGGACTTTTGGAGTTACGCTTCTCACCCGTTTTTCTGGCCTTCGTCCGCTTGCATTTTTTTGCTATAATTTTATTTGAACAAATACTGTCACAAAATGATGATATGGTTACAGGAATGAAACAAATTCATAATCCCATTTAAGGTCGTCGATAGGAATAAAACACGAGAAATAGCAATAAAAAAAACAGAGGTTCTCACATTCGAGTAAACGAGACATCTGCATATGCAACACGAAAAATAAATAGACCGGTGCGACGCCGGGATAAATTTGAGCACGTGAGATGAGAGGTGAAGTAGCGGCAGAGCGTTCCAATCTCCGATAGTTTTCGGAAAGAATGAATTAAAGATCACATTCGTTTCTGATTACATCTATCCTGCGTTGGATGGGCTTATAATGGAATAACAGTTTGGGAGGGAAAAATTTAAAGAGTGTGTAACATAATTTCGCTGCACTGGTTGAGTCAATGGGCGCACCTCCTGCTTGCTAAGGAATCCTAGATTCAGATCTCTCATAAGTCTAGTAACGCTAACATGGCGAGAATATTTTCCCGTGATCATGGGAGCAGCTCGCCTTTGAACCATCTGAAGTTGTGAGATTGGCTCCTAGCAACAGGGGTCCCACACTGCTGCAGCACATTTAGGCGTCGTCTATTCACTCACCCTGTATCCACGGTATCCACCACGTTGCGGATTTGCATTTCAGGCCAACATAAAAGGTCTTTCATTGGTTCAAAGGAAAGACTTAGTTCGCGTGTGCATGCAATGCAAGGAGTTATGAGCATCTACAGCCCACAGGTAGAACAGGCACACGAGCAGCCTATACGTAGGTATACTTATACAGTATACGCGATCTCATCTCCGAACATTGGCGATAGGTTTTCGCCGCAGCGATTACGCGAAAAGGCGAATCTGCCGCCTGTTTTTATCGAGGATATTGTTGTTTAAAAAATATTGAAAAAATAATCATCAATAAAAATTGCTTTTCAATGAGTGTGCAGGGTGTTCAGTAGGTCGAGAGTTCGAGTGCGAAAGGTTTGTCGAAGAAGGCAAACCTGTCAAACCTGCTGGTGCTGCAGCAGCAATTTTTATCTTCTCTGCAGCGCACCTCTTTGGAGTTTCAGGCCTCTTCCAGGCCAAAACCTGCCCTTTGAGTTCACGTGAACATCACCAAGTTCAAGAGAATTTATTTTTCCCAATGCAACAAGAAAACGACCCATTAACACCCGAATGTGTCTCACCCACCAGCAACACAGAAGGTTAGACTTTGGAATACCTGAACACATGTGGACGATGGAAGAATTACCTAAGTAACTTTCTTGGGTAACAGTTCGGAATACCTGCCGACATTGAACTGAACGAGTTATCACCATTGCTCTCTGATATACTAAAAGCTAACTAAACCTAACCTAACCTGACCTAACCCAACCTAACCTGTCCAAACACACCTATCCTAACCTATCCTACCCTAGACCTATATCGTCCTCATCTCCCTATCCTATTTTAGTTGCTTGAGCGTGCATGAAAACTCGTCCAGTTCAGCTTTTTTCAGATGTCGGCAGGTATTCCGAACTGCAACCCTTTCTTGATCTCATCAGCTAAATTCGATCAGTTTAGGGAAAGCTGCAAGACACAAGAAAAGGAGTTGAAATGATGGACGAAGTTCTTCATGTCGCGTGCCAATTTCAACTGGTTCGGAATCAATAAGAGCATGCGTCAGGGAATACGTACATTAATTATCCCAACACCTTTGCAGGTCTCGACAAATGAACCGGTTAGGAGTCTATTTTTTGGCGTATCACTGCCTGAAAAGGGTCCAGGATCAAACACTGAGCCAGGAAAAAAGAACAGAGTTGGCCTGCCTTTTTTATTCCCAAAAGAACTGAATTTTGCGTTGTGTTTTTATTCCAGATCGTTCTTGCGGGAAGCTGCCCTTTTGTGGCCCCACAATTGATGCACCTCGAATTTGCGAACTAGAATGATGAATTATTCCATCCCAAACGTGATCAAGGGCTCGGAAGTTTTGCCATCAGAGCAGTTGTTTTTGCCAACAAAGTGTTTTATTTGAATTTGTTTGTGGAACTTTGTTGGCTTTGTTCATCGTCACGGAATTCTGGGTTGCAATGCGTGAGGTTGGTGCTGCGGCAATTATTGTCCTGAAATTCAGGTTCGGGTCGGAATAAAAATCAGGTTAGCGGGGTTCGGGTCGGTTCGACAGGTTTAGATTTCTGGGCAAAGTTTTGGAGCGTTTTTGAATTTGAAGCGATTTGACGCGATTTTTGCAGCGAGCGTTAAATCCTACTGTCAGGTTGAATTGCTTTTGAAGGCTCTTTTTCGGTTCTTTCACGTTGAATTTTGTGCACTACAGCGATTTTTTCATCGAATGGCAAGGGATCGAGGAACCACAGTCGCAAATGTGCTTCCAACTTTGCTGCACCATGTACGTTTTCGACTCCTCGCAAATTGCACTGCGACGTGCCATTGACCCGGATTGCGAAAAAAGCGAAAAAGCATGCAAAATCAAAACGAATCAAGCCTGATATGACCGGCAATGTTCACCGATAAGATCGCCCGTACTGTATATGCCTATCTATTCCAATAACCGTCTCGTAACTCGAAAAGGCGTTGCACCTTCTTCGCTGCGTTTCCGGCATGTTTCCAGGATTGCCTCAGGTTCCAACAGCCATCCACGCACAAATTTTGCGTGTTGCCTGGCGCGTCTCCAGGACACAGCACTGCGCCAACGAATTATTGCGGCTCGAAATTGTCTTACACCAAATAAAATTTCCCCTCAAAATCTGACATTATATTTCGTCGAATGTGTGTAGGTAGCGGCGGCGGAATGAATGCACTCATACTGCATATAAAAATTGCGACCGTTCAGATTTTGGCAAAAACTCTGCTGCAGAAATTGAAGATCCTCTTTGTAATCGAGGTCAGAGTCTGACACCTCTAGAACGCTTTGTTGAAATCTGGCTTTTTAAATTCTACCGTCTGAATAAGGATAAAAAGAAAGAAAAACGTTTCCGAGGCAACAGTTAAATGGGTCACATGTGCAAGAGTGCACACACTGCTGCATCACCCTGTTCTATGTGCCAAATTGGGCAGTTTGTCAGCATTCATAAAAACGTCAATAAAATCAGTAAAATGTGAGCCGTTGAGATTCTGTTTAATTTTTCTACTTGGTTGTGATCCGTTTTTGGAGAATTTTTAAGATGGCATACGGATTGCAAGGAATTTTGGTGCAGTAAAATAGTTTAAAATTGAGGAAATTGTGTGGCAGCAATTTTGGGGATAAATGATGGATTTAACCAAACTGCTTTTTCGACGCTGTCATGAATAGGAATCAATTTCTATAATTGTTGCTGCCTCTTCAATGGCACATTGAGCATCAGGACATTGTGCTCGGGAAACGTTTCGGGTTGAGTCATTTGTACGGGGGGACACAATTGCATGATAGCAGGGAAACATTTTCAGAAAACAGCAGTGCCCTTAGCCGTGCAACAGTGTTCCCCTTTAGCACCAGCATACGGCACAGGGTGTGCCTTATTTCTCTGGAGAGTGGATAGTCGGCTGGGATACGTTAGGCGCTTTGGATAGGTCAAGTTAAGTTAGGTTAGGTTCGGTGAGGTCGTTAGGTTAGGTAGGTTAGGTGAGGTTAGGTGTGAGGTTAGGTGAGGTTAGGTAAGGTTAGGTGAGGTTAGGTAAGGTTAGGTCAGATAAGGGTTCTCTGTGCTGTGTACCTTTACTTAAAACAACCAAATGAACCTTTACTTTGAACAATCTCGATCTTATCTTACCCAATCTAACCTAAGCTGACCTGATCTCCCTGCGAGACTTTAAAGCGACTAAACCCCATGATTTGCTTAGCCCGAAATTACAGATGCAGGACAAGAAAAAATAATGCAGGAAGTATAGCAACGAAAATGCAAAAGAAAACCGTTTGATGAGTACAATTGCATGACAGAGAAAAAGCACACCCTGTATCGTCTGCAGGAACCAAAGGGGGAACACAATTGCACGCCTAAGAGTACTGCCTTTTTCTGAAAATGTTTTCCTGTTGCCGTGCAATTGTGTCCCTCCCTTTTAACGACATAACCCCAATTTTCTGTGATGGAAGTGCAAGCATAGAGCATAGCCTTCCACTTTTCCTTCTTCACCAGCTTAGGTCATTTGGCAACAACTGCGGCTGCATGGGAACAATTCTGGTTAGCGGCATAACTCTTGCTCCTGATGACATCAATTACTAATAATCAAGTTGAGTCGACATTCTAAGCATGCTTGATTGCATTGTCAATTGTCATCCATCGAATGACGATTCAGACATCAGATGTCGATTTCGCGAGAATCTTCATGATCCTCACACGAAGATAAGTGCCGATTAAATTTTAAAAAAAATACGGACTACGTTTTCTTGTGTGTGCCTCTGGAACACTGGTAGACGAAGATGATCGCATCTCAGATAAATGTCAAGAGTCTTACCGTTTTACGCAATATCTTATTTTGTGAATTTGTTTATCAAACTGTGATCAATCCGAAAGAGGAAAAACGTTTTGCTGGAATTTAAAGTTCGTTATTAAAACAGAGATTGAAAACGTTTATTCGGGCATTCTACACGCTCTGTTGAACATATGGGTACATTAATTCCGCCGACACTACACCTATACTGCAATCGGGATTTTAACTGCCGTTATGCACAATAATTGTCAGCTCATTCCATTTTGTTGCATCGTTTCTAAGAATGGACACAGCGTTGTGCACAGAAAGAAATCTGAGTTTCGTCACACAAGGCTCTTCACGCACGGGTAGTTCGAACAAGGGAACGGCCGTTTTGAGGCATTCTTTTCGACAAGGCAAATTCGAGGCAAAAATATCTTTAAGTGTATAAAAGCATGTCAACAAGCGTCCAAAAATTATTTGAGCACCAAAAATCGCATTGCGAAGGTTTTCTGAAAAACGCAAAGCGAATCAGTACAGCGCAAAATGTTTCTTTGTGCCCGCTCACTCGAGTGAGCACAGATGTTAACCATGTCAATTGGTGTGTTGACGCATGCCAAACATGCTCATCGTGATGATGTTTTGGAGTCTGCAATATGCTTATGAGGTGCGTGGATTTATATTATTGGCACATGGCGCCCATTCACGCTGCCCCAAAAAAGCGGCTTTATCCAATATTTCATACAAAAAAAATATTATACCCAAACACATAGGTACAATTTTTAAAGCCAAGCTTTTGAAGAAGAACATGCCTCAGCCTATTTTGTTAGGATGATGAGAGAATTCACAATGGAGACGAGAAAAAGCATTCTTGAATTCATTTTTATTGTGATGGGAGTTTTTCTTTCGAAGAAGCAGCACCAAAAGGTGCCTGTCGCAATGGGACTTTTTTACAGTTTGACGAAAATTTCCACCATTGGTCAACTGAACCCGAGGAAAAAAGAAACTTCGCCTGAAAGCTCAGCATTGTTGACTGCCGCACTTCACATCACTGCAGGTTTGAATAAAATCATAAAAATATCTGAAGCGATGTTACGACAAGGTTGGGTCGTTTTTCACTGTCAATGACCTCAATGGAAAACATGATACACTCAGACAAAGATTCCAATTTTGTTCTGGAGTCGACTCAATCTCAGAATATCACGAGGTCGCTTACCGGCGGCATATCTGCCGGAAATGTCCAATGGAGTCTGATGTTAACGCCCTGGTGAACGGGTCCTTAAGTCGCTTTTTGAAACGTCCGCTCATCGCCAGCGTTCTTCGGCGCGAATTTCTTCGACGCCACTTCTTCATTTGGCAGACCTGCGTGCCTCTGCAACATTTGCAAATGCCACCAGCATTTCGTACGAGAGACAAAAATTTACATTCAGCAGATTCGGTGAATTTCACAAAATTATCCTGCAATTGTATTTTACTGGTGTAGGAATTCATTAGAAATAAAATAAGATCACGGCTGTTGCACTTTTTTCAATCGGATGGTGTCAATCTGATTGTTTAATCATTGTTTGTGATCGCCATCTTCGATCTGGCTTTAAAATTTTCTTTGCACTTGTGAGTGACATGTGATTGTTGGCTTAACTTCCAGACCATTTTCGCAATATTTGGAACAGCCAATTTCGGGTCTTGTTGACAGAATTGAGGCAGGTTGACAAGAATACGCAGACACCATGAATAACCAGAAGGTAGACAAAGCAAAAGGCGGTGACAGTGGATGGTGAATGGGTTTTGCCAGGTTTGGTCAGCGTTGAGAAATGAGGAAAGGCAAACCGCAATGCATGTCCTCGAATCCAGGATTTATAGGAAGTTTAACCTGATACTTTCTTGTTTCACTGAAAAGAAAGGTCAAGGAAATCCAACGAAACTTGAATTGCACATGCACTTATATGTTTCCCTGTGATGATCTCATAGAAATTTGAAAACTATTTTTTAAATAATGGCGCAACATCATATAACACTTTTTTGCGAGAAGGCTGCATATGGATCGCAGTTTTGCTGATCTGGGTTTAAAAAAAGTCCCGTCCCCAAGTCTCGTTCTATGGGCAGTATCGAATAGATCAATTTCCCCAATCAAGTGTAGAATATTCGTATTTCCGGATCACTAGCGATGAGCTAAGGCAATATTTGACGACTACTAGTACACTCTCTACACAAAACTATCTATTCCGCTTCGGAAAACAGGACATGAACATTAAGCAAAGTGTAAAATACACGCATATAAAACTTTTTCGAACATGATAGCAGCTCCGTTTTAACTTGGGGCATTTAGAATGCATGGTATGCAACACGAGTGCCATGATGTTTCGCGCGCTGCAAAACATCATGGCACTCGTGTTGGGTGTAAAGTTGCATCAAGCCCAGTTGAAAAGAGATGGCCCCTGCATTGGCCAGACCTTTAAAATTTCTCATATGTTCGAAGACATTTGATAGACTCTGTAGAAACATGCATGCATACGAGTTCGATCACTCGTGTCATTTTCCTAGAAAAATCACTCGCAAGGGAGCTCATTTCCCGAATTTCCACGGAAACGGCACTGACACTCAGACGCATTTCGGCACAAAAACACGAAAAATAGTTGAGAATATCCGGAAGTAGGCTTTCTCGTGTGCCGTGCCTTCCGCGTCCCCTGCGTCGCTTCGTTTGGATAAGCAATCCCAATCCCAATCCTAATCCCTCCACAGCCTGCATCAACGTTGAGGTTGAGGTTCAACGCATCGCACTCAATTGCATTCATGCACGGTCGAGGAAGTCGTCTGGTCCACTTCATCACGTTTTCCGGATGTACTTACTCCCGAGGGTGTTGTAAAAACTACCCGCCACATGGAAACAAAGAAAGTCTTGTTCCGGAAACGCCAAAGTCGGTTCCATGAAAGGAAACCAGGCAGAATTTCAACAGTTCCAAAAGATCTCCAGACTCTTCAATGATGTTTTGCTAAGACGGGGGTGATGTAAAACTTGACCAGCGGAATCTCCCGTCACCAAAGACCAAAGGTGCCGTCATCCAGAGATCTCCCGTCATCCAAAGACCAAAGGTACTCAAACTGTCGGTTATGGCGAACTGTTGACTCCTTCGAGGAGATGACAACGTGATGGGACGGATTCTTTTCCCAGAAACTCAAAATATATTTGTCTCGTTACGAATATTGTCCCGTAGTCCATTTCCTGCCATAATCCAAACACGAATTCTAGCAATGCAATTCCAGCAAGCAATTCCCAAACATCGATATAGAAATCTGCAGATTGCGTGTAAACCTGCATGGTATGGGTGTTGTGGCTACATTTTAATAAGAGAACGGTATCCAAAGCAACGGACAACAAACATCATCAGGGCAAATTCGAAGCGACACCTCTGTAGATTAGAATTCCGTGGAAAGGTGGAAGATTTGTGGCGTCTCAGGAGCCGTGTGCCATCGCCCCATGCCAGAAAGGGTCATTACCGACTTCGTCCACTTCGTTGAAGGAGAGGGCAGAGCCCTCTCCTTTCTTGCCTGTTTGAGGCGTCCTTGAACCTGGTAGGATATACAGGGTATATCTAATCTCGTATCTGAAGTTGGGATAATTTGGAATGCGGCGCCAATGCGATAGCCGATATAAAATGAAAGGAAAACTCAACAACTCAAACCCCTTTTGACTTCCGCAGTTGAATCAAGAACAGGACCTCATTCAATCACGAGGACATGAATATCCATGATATCTGGCATCTTGATATTTGATTTGATTTCAAAGTCTTCGCGGCATGTTCTATAGCTGACAAGTTAAATGTGCACTCTACCGTAGCCATCCTGTGTCTACACCTGCGGGTTAAAAGTTAGTAAACCAAACCTTTGATTTTCGACGGTTGCCGTCGTTTGATGGGTTGTGATACGTATCTGTTTCACGAGAAATAGCCCACATTACGAAGTATATCGAAGTATAGGTACGATAGATAGATGCCGCAGTTACATACTAGGTGGGAAACTGCATGTCTGCTATGGCATGAAAAACATTTCTGATGCAGTAGGTAGGTACCTGATACCCCTGAGCATTGGATTTTTGGCAGTTGTCAAAGTTCTTTCAATGTACCTATTTCTATTTTCGAGCAGTGCGTGGAATTAGCACATTTCTGGTGGGGTCTGAACTCTGAAAAACCCGCTGTAGCTGATGGGAGCGGTTTTCTGGAAAAGATTGTGAGGCGTACGCAAAGGTATCCGATGCGTTGCATTGCCGCAGTCACTTCAGTCAATGTTTTTTTCGTGGGAAAAGTTTGAACTTATATTCTTGCACAAAAAAGGAACGCCCTTGATTGACAGCGGATCGAATGTACTCGTAAGTTTCCAGAGCACAGAAGACAAAGAGCAAAACTTTTGCTGTATCGCCTTTCCTTTCTTGACGAGACTCGTATGTGGACAGCGAATCCGGTGCAACTTGCAAGCATCCGTGTTTTTCATGTGGGCCTACTACAGCATAAAACGTTTACTCCCAACAAGTGACTCTCATCCTTGGTGCTGTGGTGCTGCTTCCAGCGTTTTCACAGAAAATGGTGCCAGAATGAAGACATTGGAAAAAGGAAAGTCGCAGGGGAGGATTTTCTAAAATTGCAAAAATCGGTCTTCCATGTCTGCGTTTTAAGGTTTTTATTTTTCACAGTGGCACAGGAAGAAGTATGGAGGAAACAATTTAGGCCAACTTTAGTCTTTTCCCACATCAGCAGGGTATGGCAAATGGTATTCAGTTGGTCGACAGGCAATATCCTTGCATCCTTAGCCAGGGAGAGACTACAACTTTATTCGCTGAGGAGTGAATTGGAACCCTTCTCAGTTTCATCGGCCGCGCCAACTTTACTGATCCATTATTGAAAATTCGAAAGTTGCGCCCAGGTACCTTTCTGGACGCCCACAGGGATGTCCAAAAACAAGAGGTTCTGCAAAATTGGCGTTTTTTGAGAACGATTTTCCCTTGCAATAACCGAGTCGTCTTTTTTTTGCAAGGCATGCGTGTCCTTCAAGATGGAATTGCAGGACCTCAAATGGAATGGACCAACAAGACAATGGGATGCTAACATTGAAGTGAAATGGGGGCGGGCTGTTCCTTTAAGATCTTCTGAGAATACTTGGCAGGATTCAGCTAAAAGCAATAGAGAAACTTAATTTCTGCGCTGAAGTTTTTGCAATTTTGTCGATTTTATACACATTTGTGAAAGAGTTATTTGGTTCCGCTTCAAGCATGCCGGTGAAAATTTAACGCGATCGTGAGCTCATGAGCCCTTGCATCCCCAAGAAGTTGGCGAAAAATTAACTATTCGTAAAAAAGGAACATGCACCCGTGCATCGCAGGTGTCACTTCTTTACTCAGCCTCACGCGTTTTCACATGCATTTCCGCATATACTCGTACAGGGTGAGTCACCTCGAATGTTTTTTTTTTTTCAATCGCTGTTTCCAAGATATTTCCAACTGCCCCTCTTGCACCCCTTCAGAGTTCAGACACACCCAAATGTGTCTTCACCTACCTTCTTGTAATCGCAGGGAGATGGAGAGCTCGTCTCCCTGCGATCCAAGACACGAAGAACTCATGCCTGCGAGATAAACACATCTCCGACCTCTACACCCCTCCCTGTAGAAAACCACCCCTAAAATGGCAGCTAAGGGGTGGGTTTGATTCTGTCCATCTTCTGGCGCCGCCAGAACAAGGAAATGAACAACTTTGTAGTGCTTTTAGCCTCCGGAGACTGCGCTGCATAGAAAACAGCCCTAACTATAGTTAAAAACGCGCGCACGACATGCAATAGCTGCTCCCCAAAAAGAGCGCAGGGGTAGCAATTTGGAAGAACCCAATGGAACCAAGCAAACCGCAAGAGAACCAGGCTGCAAAAACTCCAAGACACCACGCAATTGCATGAGCAGCTGTTTTCGCGGAAACTGCGATCGAAAAAACAACATTCGATGTGACTCACCCTGTATATATTTTCAATGTTTGAAGTGTCTGACTCCGAATGATTGTATCCATTCAAATAAAAAGCATGAAGAAACGCGAATCGAACTCCTGCAGCCATCTCCTTCAATCATGGGACACTTTCGTTTTTTCTCAACCAGTGCAAAATTTGCGTTGTGGTGGGCATGTCATCCGAGAAGCCACAGAACAGAGAGAATTCAAATGGTGCAGCAAGAGAAGTGATCTTCATCAATATCGCACGGAGTTTTGCTCCACCTTGTCCAACATTTGGGTCATCCATAGACTGAGGGCCTATTTGTGGCCGAAGTAGATAGGTACCTACTCTCACAATAAAAACGGATATCTGCCAAAATCGGAAAAAGTGTCGAGAAATATCCTAGTTGAATGGTGATGGATATAGGAACGAGTTTCCAACGCACCCATCCCCTAATCCGATATCCTGAAACTGTAAATGGCGGCAAAACTTCAGCAAATGAAGAACAGCTCAGGTTCAAAATGGTCCAATCGAATCAGAGACCGTGGCGTGCACTTACGTATTGGCTTGTTCATCACGGCAAGGCCTCACGGTCGGGTTGCGGTCTCCTGTGGCTGCGAACAATTTTCATTTGTGGTAGATTCGATTGAAACGGTCGTTTCAGAAATTGGAAACAAAATCGCGAAATGCTCCGTTTCAGGAAAATCGAATCAAACCGACCTCAGAAAGGCAGACCGCGAGCACTGAGGAGGCTGGAAATTCAGATCCCTGAAACAAGCGAAAGTCTGTAATTCCACTGCGAAATGACAAGCACTTTGCATCAAACTGTGCGTCAGGAAAAAAACAGATTTTTAGGGTTCTCTAGAGACAGAGAACAATGATGGTGATATTCCTATACCAGAATTCTTGCCCGCATCCGGGACTTTTTTCTGTTTTCTGTCATTTCACTGCACGCGCATTCTTGCTTGTTTTTTTTTTCAAAGTCGCAAGGTGCGTGCATAATGGGCAGAATACACGTATAATTATTGAATAACACGTGGAATAATGGTTGGAACAAATTATTCTACCCATAGAGGTGTCTGAAGGTATTCGCATATCAAGAGTCCATTTAAGTTTTTTCCTCTGGTAATAAGTACGTGTAATTGAAATTAGTTTTTGTCATCAGTTGTAATAAGTACCTAATCTGTCATCAGTAATACGCAAAAGTATATGCAATATGTATAAAAGTACCTATGTATACGTAATATGTAAAACAAGCAATATGTAATAAGTAATCCTCTAGTAAACTAGGTATTTTGGATGATCCTCAAAATAAATAATTTTGAATTGGCCAGCCAGTGCTTGTTTTTGTGCTTGTTTTTGCGCTTCCAACTCCATGGCAAACAGGCTCAAATCTGACACCTTCCTGCCTGGGATTCGCGGACACTGAAATCGTCCAGACCAGAGTCGAATGTGAAAACTTCTCCACGGTGACCAGAGAGAGAAAGTTGAGCAAAACTTTAAACTCCTGATGACAATACATATATAAATTATTGAACCAGTGGAACTGAAAGTCATCAAATCTTATGAAGATATGGCATTTGAGCAGGAGCGCAGAAACTCACGAATGTCTGGGGGACATGCCGGGCCAGATCGACCGAATAAACCAAGAAATTTAGAACGATATCGGCGGGTCCGACACCGAAATTCTTGAGATTTCCGGAAATGAGGCCCAAGCCCTTTCTGCTCCGAGATCTGGGTGTCACATTAGGGTTCTTGAGCTGCTCGTGAGACCACATTAAACATGACAAAAAATACCCAAATGCAAACATTTCATGCTGGGAGTTGTTGTTCCGGCATGTTGCTGCTGACCCATGCCTAATTTCTTCCAGCCGTTCCATTTCAACATACTCGCACATATCTTTTCGTTCTTCCCAAAACAAAAACTGAATCGCGTCCGGTGCAGTCTAATCAAACTTCGTGCATTCCATGAACTTAACGAGTTTCTACTGGAGAAGTTCGTTAAGAAGCCCACTCAGTTCCGTCGAGCCTGAATACAGCACATCGACGCAAAGGTGGGGAGAATATACCGACAACTGAAGAAGCCTTGTGTTTGCACACAGGAATTTACGTGTTTGGGCAATGTGTCCATTTTCTGGATGAAATCATTGAATCTTTTCAAACCAAAACTTCACAATCCGAAGCGGGTGACATACAGTTCCTGAGCTTATAATACTGGGCCAAGGGAGTCGGGAGTGCACTCTGGAGTGAAAAGTGATCTATTGCATCAATTTTCTAAAGATATGAGTGAAAAGTGTGGTTTGGCAAACACTAACCATTTTGTCAGCCAGTCCATCCCTGTTTGCAAGGTGCCTCACTCCACTGCGGGACGCTCTGCAACAATTAAAGATT
>JASGXE010000663.1:0-31152 GCA_030068105.1 Sinentomon sp. SZTP_YWyxl
CCTCCAACACCACAAAGCCAAAGGCGCGTGTCAACGAATGAATTGAAAAAAAAACCCACGAACTGTTGACATCGCATTTTTATTTCGTCATTCGCGCATAAAGGCTCCCCGAGGATGTTGCGGCTCTGACTTCCGCAGTTTTTTTACTTTTGTTTATTATTGGAGCCTTGTGGATATTTCATATTTGTTGCCAGAACAAATGATGTCAGACAGACCAAGAGATTTTTGCGAGGGGTATCCACCATCATAAAACTTCTGGGGGTTTTCAGCAGGCCTGCAAAGTAAAGCTTCAGGTGCTGGACCCGTGTCTGCGGGCTCAGGGCTGAGTCTGCTTGGAGCAAGCTTGATATGGTTGGGGTCCTGGATTGACGCGAAAACAGACAGGCAGACTGGCCCGACACTCCTCTCCATCGGCCGCCGCGAGAAATCGCAAGAGGGGGAAAACTTGCCCGTTGCTGTTCGAGCTTCTCCATCAGGATTCAGGCATTTTTTGAAAGACCGTCAAGTGTGAAACTGTGAAAACCTGCATTGAAAATCGACTGTTCCAGTGTTCCTGCATGCCGCCACGGCCGCCATGGAAAAGCCATATCTCCATAGAAAGTTATGTAGAAAGATATTGTATACATACTGATATTATAACATTTGTATATCCAGAGAAGGATATTTTTTTACAAGGATATGTCGTGCCAGGACACATCGAAGAGACACCGAGTCATTTCCTGATGAGGAAGTTCGGGACGATGTGGATGGCGATGATCCACGGGGATGCTGTTGATCCTGCTGATGCTGATTATCCTGGAGGTGCTGTTGATCCTGGTGATGCTGATTATCCTGGAGGTGCTGTTCATCCTGGTGATACTGATTATCCTGGAGATGCTGTTGATCCTGGTGATGCTGATTATCCTGGAGGTGCTGTTGATCCTGGTGATGCTGATTATCCTGGAGGTGCTGTTGATTCTGGTGATGCTGATTATCCTGGAGGTGCTGTTCATCCTGGTGATACTGATTATCCTGGAGATGCTGTTGATCCTGGTGATACTGATTATCCTGGAGGTGCTGTTGATCCTGGTGATGCTGATTATCCTGTGAGGTGCTGTTGATCCTGGTGATGCTGATTATCCTGGAGGTGGTGTTGATTATGGTGATGCTGATTATCCTGGATGTGCTGCTGATCCTGGTGATGCGGATTATCCTGGAGGTGCTGTTGATCCTGGTGATGCTGATTATCCTGGAGGTGCTGTTGATCCTGGTGATGCAGATTATCCCGGAGGTGCTGTCCCCATTATGCCAATTGATTCTGGCGATGCTAGTGCCCTGATGCGGATGCTGATGTAACTGAGAATGTAAACGGTTCTGAGGATGTGGTTGCGTTACTTGTGTTTTAAGGTGACATTTGGGGCTTTTTGGGACTTCCAGATATTTTGGTGCCCCAGGAAATTAAAATACCCATTGAATTTAGGGTAGGTATGTTTCCAAATCCCGGAGAGAAAATTGACGTTGCCTTCGGTTTGGTGGTGCCGCATGATCCTTGCATGCATTGATGGTCACCCGGCTCGACATGTGCGGCCGGTGACTCTGGCAGGTGGGCACTTGTGATGCACTTGTCACCCATCGCTCTTTAGGCCAAGAAAAACGCACTCATGGCGAAGAAAAACGCGGTTCTGCTCCCGTGTGGTTTGGAAACTCCCTTTCGTAATCTTTCGGAACACGCACAATTTCGGTCCGTTCATTCCCTGCATTCGGCGAAGTTTCAGCAGAATGCTTCACGCAGTGATTTTCGATCGTTTCACACGTTGCTTTCAGGTCGCTTCAAGCTGAGTAAACAAAACAAGGTGCGTTTTTTGTAATCTCTTTTCATTGCAGAGATACAACCAATCACTCATCACGCATCTCTCTTTCCAATCGAAAGCACAGAAGTCCTCCGCTTATCAGGCGTTTAATACTGTGTAAACAGGGTGATCACAAAATCATTGCAGCTGGAGGAACTGGACGTTCTGAATTCCGCACGGTAAATTTTTATGGGGATGTTTCGTGGGAAAATTTATTGTGTTGGGAGGAAGTTTCTCTGCTGAGAGGATGACCCTTGTCCCTGTAAGAAATTTCAATAGCCATGCTGAGCTTCGGGTCTCATATCCTAAATTAGTAACAGCTGACACCCTCGAAGAGGGAAGTCCTTCAAAGTCAAAAGTGCGATAAACGATTCACCGTGATGTATTCGGATTGTGAGAAATGCATTTAGAGGTCAACGCAATCCGAATTCAACCAGTGAAAATGGGTAAAACTTAACACTCACCATGTTTTAATCCTTTTTCACCAACACCCTGGTATTCGTACTTCTCTTTAACACATCAGCTGGAACGCGTTTTCACCTTTCACCTGAAGGTTCCTCGGCAGCAATGAAGACTTAGCACTGATGATGCTATTGCTGCCGAGGAACCTTCAGGTGAAAGGTGAAAACGCGTTCCAGCTGATGTGTTAAAGAGAAGTACGAATACCAGGGTGTTCGTGAAAAAGGATTAAAACATGCTGAGTGTCAAGTCAACAGAACCACACCCAATGTCCATCCTAACCCCCCCATCCGAAGTCGTGTATATCCACATGAAGCATGATTGTACAAATCATTCATCCATAAAAAAGCAAACTGATTCGTACGTTACTCTTTTGTGGGCCCCAAACCCCACAAAGTTTGGTTATTTTAGCTGGTTGCACTGTCGGGACAATTCTCATTCATATATATTATGAAGATTCTCCATCACAAATACCAAATACTCAAGAGCAGGCCTATAAATGCATTAGTTGCTCCTCAATGGAATGGCCTTATGCATTGGCCTTATGTGTGTGATGTGTTCGGCCTATGTACGAATTTCCAATTTTCTCCAAGGCCTTAATGTCACAAAAATGCTTTTAGTAAAAGAAATTCGAGTTGCAAGCTGCCAGAGAAATATTGTGGTCGAGGTAGTCGGTCTATGACTGACAACAGGACAAACGACACCTTTTATTTGTGTTTTGTTTTTGTAAAACCCTGTAGACTTGGTGATATCAGTAAACATTTGGACATTTTAGGTGTCAATGAATGTCGATATCCGGGAGCAAAAGTGTCAACAAGCAGAGTGTAAACAGGTCCAAATCGAGTTGGCCCAAACTTCGATAAGAGGATCAGCAAACAAAACAAAGTACTTTTTCCATGGCATCGAAAAGCTTTGACTCCGGTAGATGGCAAAGTAAAGAAAAAGTAAAAAGAAAACAGATAAATTTAGGCAATAAAAATTTTTGATTTTTATTGCCAAGACCTGCTATGTGTGACATTGTTCGAAAACAAACACTGTTATTTGCACAAACCCAGAAGTTTCTGTGGGTTCGGCTTCGGATGCAATGCTTCATTGACGAAAATACTTCGTTGAGTTGAGCTCGAGTGCAGAGTAAGCCACCAATTTTGCATTTTTGACGATGGTTTTTCGATTACAGCAGGTTCAAACACACTCTGCACTTCTCTTGTTTAAACTTCACCAATCGAAGAAATCACAAAATTTGAGAAACCGCAACTCTCGCGTTTCTCGAAGCACAATCGATTCTGATTTGCGAAACTGCCACTCAGGCAGCCAAATCAAACCGTGCACAGTGCAATGCCCCTTGTCTCTTGTGCTATTTCGTGAAATTGGCGTTTTGATTTTGAAACTTGGTTGCGTCAACGAACCCCCCAACGACCCCCTCACACCGGAACAAAATTCTTGGTGGCCCGCATTGCTGACTGCAAAATAAGTGCTACACCGTACCGTCTGTCCAATTTGGGCTTCATTATCTCGTTTAACACCAGAGAATTTGTTTGAGCGTCATGTTGTCTGGTGGTTGAAATGGGATTGTGAGACAATAGGATTTTTGAACAACCACAACAATCCAAGCACACTGCCAGAAATGACGATATCAGTGGAAAAGTGCCTCGCAACATGTCTGGAAGTAAAGGTCCCAAGAACTTGAACGGATTATGTGAACATTCGAGAACTGTTATCCCACGAATCCCATTTCAACACTGACCAATGGCGCCCGAACTAAATTTGTCAGGTGTGAAAAACTGACAAACTTAGCTGAAAATGAAAGGCACGAGAGATTGCACGTCAGAAATTCACTGGCGAAGTTGTTCCCTGCAATTTGGGACCACCCCGTGCAATGAGGGATGAGGGATGCGCGACGATGGGCCCGGGCTCGAACTATAAGCCGTTTCCCCCAAACAGTTAATTGGAATCAAACAGTATTGTCCACTCAACAAACAAAGCCTGGTGGAATCGTGTGTCGTGCAGTGCAGAAATTGAGGGAAAGCACTGTTCATTACGCCACCCGCATACTTGCCGGCATCAAGCTTGGTTCGAATAGCCCAAGAAATTGCTATTGACGAAATGCACAATGTTTTGCAATTGCTAAACAGGATAACCATGAACTTGAACTCGAGTGAGGCAGCACCGGCATTCGACTGCGGGCCCACCAGTTCATTTGAGCAGGATGAGGTTCCTGCCCCATCAGCACACTACTTCTCCATCTTCTTTTTCTGGAGTTGCCGGTGCATGCCTAATTGGTCATTCAGTATTCGGCGACAATGAAGTGATTGCTCCACTGTTGTGAACTCCGTCCTCGTGTATGGTAGCGCAACAATTTTGGCATGGTTACCCAACCATTCAACAATTTCGCACTGGACATACCTACCTATCAAGAAGGCAATGAAATTGAAAACGGTCTCGTCAACCGTGAAGCAACAATCGGCCAAACTGTTTGGATTTTTGCAACGCTTTCAAAAAACATCTTCAAAAAACTCGAGAAACAGCGCCAGACGGGGTCACAGGCTGTGGGCCTGCCCTGCAAAAAAAGCAACAAAAATAACCCAACCAAACTACAGCTGGCCGACCTAACCTGACCAACCTGATCTGACAACTGAATCTAGCCCAAGGGGTATTCACCAATGGGAGACATCAAAAGGATAATCAGGGGTGATATCCTCGTCAGCGGATAATCCGCGGGTATTCCCATTGGGATGCCTTTGGGATACCCTTACAGGGTATCGAGGGGTTTCCCTTGCAGGGACATCCTTTCGATGCTATCCTCCCCCGAGATTCGAAATATCACCTTCATGAATGTCAGCTCTTTCAGGCAATCTTGGGAGAAGCAGGCGCCACAACTTCACCAACTAAAAGTGCGACGATCACCTGGGGTAAACCGTTCGGACAATATGGAGCGAACTGCCCACACACGCTGATTATAATATTGCTCCATGGTGACGTAGAATACCCAAATCGTGAATTTTAGCACTTGGTCCAAAACAGATTGGCATTTGGTGATACCTTTGGAGGAGAAGCTTTTTAGTTCAGAAATTCCTTGAATTGCAGTGGTCGGCAGTGGTCGGCCATGTCTGATGATTCAGTGGTCGGCCATGTCTGATGATTCAGCAGTGGTCGGCATGTCTGATGATTAAAAACAATTTTTTGGTTTTGTTTGTGTTTTTTGTCTTTCGACGTGGTCGTTTCGCCAACTGTTTTTTTACTCATCAGAAATTTTCGCATAATTTTTCAAATAACACTGCACAAAACATGAGTTAAAACTGCACAAAACACAGGTCATAAGAGTTGAAATATTCGAAAGCAAAAACAAAGCTGCATCATCCAGACAGGTAAACACGACGCGGATTTACCATGAGAAGGAAAATCCATGACCATTTTCTTCTTTCTCAACGGACTCGGAGAGCAGGCGCCACTACTCAAATTTCGAACTTCACTTCTCAAAATGAGAACGGTCTGAGTTGCTCCCGCACGAAAGCACTCCCATGGCTGAACTTGGACAGCCGGCATTTTCTCAAACTTCAAACGAAGGCGAGAAAACACACTCGTTGTCGGTGAGGTTTGTTCTGGGGTGGCGAATCTGATTCACCCTGCATGTATTCTTTTTCATCCGTGATCATTGATCAAGAATGGAGAGAAGTTCTAGGGAAATTCTCAGAAGGACGAGGACCTCTGGGAATGTAAAACATGGAAAAGTTTTGAGTTAGTCATGCGTTGAAGCCTCAAGGAGCCATATGACCTGAGTTCCCGTGAGAGCGCATGCTCAGCAATCAAAATGTTTGAAGCTCAGAGAAAGTTTCTTATGCTGTCAGTGTTGCAGATGGCATGAAATTTTCTGAAAGCTATGTGACGAGAGCAGCCATTATATCAGAATCACAGACGGCGGTTCTCCAGTTGTCCACAGAGCAGAATAATTCGTGAGGTCATCGAAAGGGTCTTTAATGGATTGAAACCATGTTTTTTAAACCAGCCGCGGAATTATAAAAGAAAAAGAAAAACGAAAACGTTTGGTTGTGGATCAACCACTGCAGAGACTGAGAATGAGAAAGAAGATGGGACATTCTTTGGAGGACATCGGCCGTCACTGAAACTTGGGTACTCATTGAACCGGGCAGCTAATTCCGGTTGTCGCGTTGCGTCTTCTCTTTGCAAGGGAAGAGCACACAGCGCAATGGACATTGCCGTCCGTCAAGTTGGTAACTTAAGACACCTCAGCTGTCGAATATCATTGACTTTGGCAGAATTTGCTTCACAATCTTACTTAACCAAATCGGCACAAATATTTGAAAAACAGGAGAAATTTTGCCCAATAGGTATAGCTCATGCCTCTCCCAGAAGTGGACAATCCAAATTTCTGTTGGTTTTGGTCAGTGCCTCCTCTTGATAAAGCCGACGCACGAAACCACATGACGTCATTCATTTTTGAAATAGAAGATGGAAGAAAAGAGGAAAAGACAATGCGAGTGAACGGCGGATCTCGGTGGCCAGCCCAAAGAAAGTTGATTTTCTCTTGAACCAGATGAAGGATTTTGATGGGACTTGTCACATCAGAAAGCCGAACAGTGTGCGATTTTAGACGTGTATAACAATTCCGAACTTTCGCTGCTTAAATTTGAAAACAATTGAGGTACAAAAAGTGTCCAAGTTAAGATGTGTTAAAATTCCGGGTTCCCGCCTCACATTTTCAAAGATTGCGCGATTTTTTCCGTGGTAACATGGTTTCCACCGGCGGAAGAGTTGTAGAGGAAGCTTTAAGCTTTCCAAAAACACCAAAATCATTGAATTTGGACCACATTTGACTATTTTATCAAGAGAGAACGCGACATGGAAACATCGTTTTGTTTTTGAGCGGGGAAAAGGATGCGACTCCCACGGATTTCCAGGGAGCCGCGGCCTCCTCCCCGCTCGAGAACAAAACAACGCTGCCTTGTTACACTGAAACTGGTCTAAAATAATGAAATGATGTTCAAATTTAATGATTTTGGTATTTTTGGAAAGCTGAAAGGTTCCTCCACAACTCTTCCGCAGGTCGAAACCATGTTACTACGAAAAAAAAAACGCGCAATCTTTGAAAATGTGAGACAGGAACTCGGAAAAACATCGTTTTGTTTTTGAGCGGGGAAGAGGCCGTGACTCCCACGGATTTCCAGGGAGTCGCGGCCTCTCCCCCGCTCAAGAACAAAACAACGCTGCCTTGTCAAACTGAAACTGGTTTTTGGAAAGCTGAAAGCTTCCTCATCTACAACTCTTCCGCAGGTCGAAACCATGTTGCAACGGAAAAAAATCGCGCAATCTGTGAAAATGTGAGGCAGGAACCCGTAATTTTGTTACATCTTAACTTGAGACACTTTTTTACCTGAAAGTTTTAAAAATTTTACCAGCGAAAAGTTCGGGACTGTTAAACACGTCTAAAATCGCACATTTTTCAGCTTTCCAGCACAAAAAATTCGATCAAAAACCGTGAATCGGTTCAATAGAAATTTCTTTTTCCATGGCCGGCGCACCGCGACCCGCCTTTCACTGGCATCGTCTTTTCCTCTTTCCGTCCGTCTTCTGTTTATTGATGACGTTTCCGTGCGTCGGCTTTATCCACAGGAGGCACTGGTTTGGTTCATTCTCACCAAATCTGCTAACCACAATATTTCCTAAGTTTCCTCTGCATACCAACATATTACTGCACCCATGCCTTGAGCAACCGCCTGCATATACAGGTAGTCCAAAAGTCTTTGGCCGCAGAAAAAAGAAAATTTGCTGTTTTTATCAAACATTTTGTGATCTGAAATTTTTCCAGCTCCAACCATAGGAATGCAAACACTTCATCAGAATAACATGTGCATATGCAGGGCAGCCCAAATGTCTTTGGCCAAATAGAAAATTTAATTTGTTGTTTTTAACATATTTGTTGTTTGTTATTTGAAATGTTTTCTAGCTCAAACAACCAATATGTCACCTCTTTATCCCGGACTGCAATTTCCGATTAAAGTCTTTGACATCCGTGGACACAATGTGCATGATAAAAACAGCAAATTTACATTTTTGCCATGGCCAAAAACTTTTTGGCAACCGTACCCATAAGTAGTGCACATATTTCGCCAACTGAAATTGGGAAATTGTTAGGCCCACCTATGCACCAGCTGCCGCAAACTATTTTGGATAAATTTGAGATTGAATTGAATTGGGTGGAGGTTCAACTAGACAGACGACTGTGTTGGTCGTCGAGGGCAAGGAGTCGTGTCCTGTAATGAAGTCCGAAGTCGTTCGAGTCGCTCGTTCGAGCTTTCAAAAGCCAACTTTAAAACTCATTCATTCAATTGATTTCAATGTGGCGTCTCCATGGTGATGGCTATTTACGAAATGAAATAAACCAGTTTTCGTTTCATACTTGCGTCTTTTTTTGTTTATAATTTACATTGTAAATAGATACAATTATTGTTGCGCTGGTTGGGCTCTGCATCATTGCAAGAATAGCAAAGTCAATGGCACTACAGGGTAGCACAAAATGTCTATACAGTGGCGTCATTTCAGGTTTTCGTAAATGGGTATATGTATCAGGGGAGGATCTGGTCAAAGTTCAGTTGGGGGTGTGGGACGGAGTCCACAGCGGGATTCCATGGGCAGAGATCTTGGCGGGTTCTGGGGCCGAAGCCCCCAGAAAAATTTAAAATTTCGGGTTCATTTTGAGACAATTCGTGTTCAATAAATCAAATTTCCCAGCAGGGCGAGCCAAGGAGCACATGCCAGAGGGGTAATCGAGCCGCTTGAAGGCTCGATTGTCTGTCCGGCAAGAGAGGGACGTCTCCTTCCGCGCCACGAAATGACGCTCCTGAAAATGTCATTTTGATTCTTCTTCTTCTTACCAACACCGCGTGGCGTCGGAACACAGAAAAGCCGGGGAGGAATCGGCAAGTTCAATGGATTGAAAGAAAAAAGTGGACAAAATCAAAAAGGTATATGGATGATGCGGTGCGGGGACCGAAGGGAGATCAAAACGGGACATACCCATACGACCTTTTCACGGGGTAGGCCAAAAGAGAAATCTCAATTTGAAAAACGAGGCACCTATATTAGCCTGAAACGACCAAATTGAGAAGAAATGCGAACAAGAATGACCCTTGCGGATGTGTTTCCCCACCGAAAAACCCCAAGTTATCCACCATACCCGCATCATGCCTTCGGATTAGCGTGCTTTGGACAATATGTTTTTGGGTTTTGAAGAAGCCATATTAATTGGGCCTCTCCAAAGTTCAAAAACGCTCTCTGAAATGTGAATATGAAATTGAAACATCGACGCATTGGCCCCGAAACGATCGCAGGGAGCAGATGTGAAAAATGATGACCCTTGAAACAAAATCCACACCCGAAAGCCCCTGTTAGCCACCCTAAATTGAATTGGTTTTTAGGGCGTGGGGTTAAATTCAGGTTTAAATTTAAATTTTTTAGGGTTAAATTCACAAGTCCACTGCCACCCATCCGCAATTCTCGCCGTTGCCGCGAATGCGGCAAGTTTCTCAAGTCAGGAAAATGGAGGCGGAACACAAATCGCCGCCAATTCAGAGACCAACATATTTTCGGCACTTTCATGCTTCTCATGCTCTTTTTCAAGCTTTTCCATCATTTGCTGTAATTTTTATTCATTTGAAACGAACCCATCTGCTGCCAAAACGCGTGTCTATTCGTGTGTAAATGTACGAAAGAATCTTTTTTCTCCCAAAAGTTGAAGGGCACATGAAAACATTTTTCACCAATTCATCTCTTCCAGGAAGGGATGTCAGTTGCGCCTAAGCTTCAAAACGGGTATGCAACACGCATCAATTGCAGTTTTGTCAAACGGAAAAATGTCGGGTGCCCCTAATTATTTTAAAGGGTATGCAACACACACCATTTCAGTCTCCTCGAACGAACCGCAGCGCAGTCCAAGAGAAAGGAGATCTCGTTGAATTTTTCTTGTTGGCATGCGAATGAGAGCAACCTCATCTGTTGTGCCCAATAAAAAACGGGATGCGGGCCATCCCGTTGCGGGATCAGTTACATCACTCACTTCAGTCCACTCAAACAGATCTCGGCTGGTCCACACTTCGTCCAAAATCGAAGAGTTAAACAATTATTGTCGATGTGCGCAGACGAAGACCGGTCGGAGGGCTGCTCTTGCCCAATGCGGTGCATGGAAACTGTGGCATATTGCCAGCGTTTCCTTTTCGATTTAATCTTAATTTGGGGAAAAGGGACTATGAAAAAGCGAAACTCGTAACTCTCGCAAAAATTTTCCAACATTTCAGCTTTGTCATCAGTGCGGCCGCCTTGGGCAAGACATCAGGTCAAATATCCGCATAGTGTCATTCGAAAGCACAAAACAATTTTCTTCAAATGCGATTTTGTGTTGTAAAATCAGGCCATCTGCAGGAAAGAAAGAAAAAACTTTCGTCTTTTCCAGACCCTGAAAATTCACCTTAGTGGGTAATTTGGGTAACGTGGACTCTTAAAATTCCAGAAGAAGAGACAGAGGTTCGTCATGAGAAAAACATATTTTGTTCTGTCGTTAGACCAAATTACCATTGATTCAAGTATCAAGTTTCAATTCTTCATTCGTTGGAGTTGCCTCCTATAATAGAGTACACAAATTTGCATCAAGGATTATGCACACAAATGCAAAAGGGACAAATAATTTTCAACAAACACAGGAATGCATCTTGGCTTTGATTGATTTGATTGATTGATTGATTGACTTTATATTTTCGGAGTTTCCTCCAATATCAACATAATTTACAGACAAGTTAAAGGCACGTGCATGAAATACAGAGAAATTAGGATACTGAGAACTGCAACATGTTGAAGCAACTGAGAACATGTTGAGAACTGCAACTGAGAACATGTTGAACCATTACCACTTCTGACGTTTTTCCATCTGGAATGTGTTTTAGGTTTTGGCTGTTTGTGAACTAATCGCAGAGGGTTGTCGGTACCAGATCCAGGTGCCGAGTTTCATTCGTCGTGACTTTTGCAAGAGGAGGTCACTCCATCGCTACGCTACCAGATCTGAATTTATTTATTTATTGTTTTATTTATTTATTTATCAAGCACAATACTGCCACAAGGGTTAATTGGTGACAGAACGACGAATGCAAAAGATTTTGAGTCAGAAAGTAGGTCTTTATTAGTCTTTTTTCACACAAGCTACGTGAAAAAAACAATAAATGCCGCACAAAACCAGGAAATAACAAACGTTAAGGCAAAGAATGTGCGACGCCCGGGGATATCAGAGCTCGAGCAATAAGTGAGGATGAGGGGGGAAGACTATTCCAATCTCTGATAGTTTTGGGGAAAAAAGAATTAAACCAAACATTGGTTTTAGCGATTGGCATGCTTATGGAAAGCCCATTGTCTGTTCTACGTTGGAATGGCGGGTTATGTCATTTATACGGGGGGGAGTCATTTATACGGGGGGGACACAATTGCACGGCAAAAGGGAAACGTTTTAAAGAAAACAGCAGTAACCCTTAGCCGTGCAATAGGTCCCCCCTTTGGCACCAGCATGCGGACAAGGGTGTGCCTTATTTCTCTGGAGGGTCGGTATTCGGCTATAAGATAGGTTAATTAGGCGCTTTGGATTGGTTAAGTTTCGTCAAGTTGGTTCGGTTAGGTTGTTAGGTTAGGTTAGGTTAGGTTAGGTTAGGTTAGGGTTCTCTGTGCAGTGTGCCTTTACTAAAAACAACCAAATGAACCAACACGAAAAACAACCTCGACCCAATCCAATGCAATCTGACCTAACCTGACCAAACCTAACCTAACCTAACCGAACCTAACCTAACCTAACCTAACCTAACCTAACCAAACCTACCCTAACGACCTAACCGAACCTACCTGACTTTACTTAACCAATCCAAAGCGCCAAATTAACCTTACCTATCCAAAGCCTATCCTTACCTATCCTATCCAAAGCGCCTATAATTAACCTATCTCAACCGACTACCCACCCTCCAGAGAAATAAGGCACACCCTGTGCCGTATGCTGGTGCCAAAGGGGGGACACTATTGCACGGCTAAGGGTACTGCTGTTTTCTTTTAAATGTTTCCCTGTTGCCGTGCAATTGTGTCCCCCCGTATAAATGACTTAACCCGGAATGGCTTTATGGAGTAATCAGGTGGCATAGAAAAATTCAGTGATTTAGTAAGTATATCAGAGAAGAGCTTCAAGCGGTGCTCTTTACGCCTCGATGCCGAAGAAACCAAATCAAGGGTTTTCAACAAATTGGTGACGCTATCTGTCCGCGCAAACGACCCTGTTATCACGCGGGCAGCTCTTCTTTGGATCTTCTCAAGTCTTGAGATATCCAGCTGCAAGTCTGGATCCCAAACTGCGCATGCATACTCAAGTACCGGCAAAACGATTGTTTTAAAGGCTTTTAGTTTAGCTTCTTGGGAGGAATATCTCATATTTAGGTTTATAAATCCAAGTGTTTTTCTGGCCTTCTCGCATGTAAAAGTAATGTGGTTACCCCAGGTCAAATCCTGACTTAGGACAACCCCAAGGTATTTAATGCGACTCACATTTTCAAGAGGCTGAGTGTTTATTTCGTAGGCAACGTTACTCGCAATGGGGGTCCTATAGATGTCCGGGCAAAGACCATAGCCTTAGTTTTGGTTACGTTTATCTGCATGCCTCAGGAGTCGCACCACACGGAGACACGATCGAGGTCCGACTGCAAACGTCGAGAATCATGCGAGGAACTGA
Source organism: Sinentomon sp. SZTP_YWyxl (assembly GCA_030068105.1). NCBI lineage: Eukaryota > Metazoa > Arthropoda > Protura > Sinentomata > Sinentomidae > Sinentomon > Sinentomon sp. SZTP_YWyxl. Next base: position 13,051 of record JASGXE010000663.1, read on the forward strand.
CAACTCGATATCTCACAATGTCATTTGCAAATGGTAGAATATGTGAAGAGAGGCCTTCTGAAATGTCGTTGATGCAGATCAGAAAAAGGAGCGGACCCAAAACACTTCCTTGAGGGACACCAGAATAAACGAGATACTCTTGGGAAAATTCGTTCTGAACAGAAATTACTTGCGTACGATTATGTAGAAAACTAGCTACAGGACGAACGTTGGAAACCCCAAACTCCTCATTTTTTCCAGCAACTTGTCATGAGGGACAGAATCAAATGCCTTCCTTAAGTCAACGAAGATGGCATGGGTTGAGAGCCTATTGTCCATATTCTTGGCAATGTCATCAACCAAAAGAAGGATTTGTGTTTCACAAGACATATTTTCCCGGAATCCAAATTGATTTGGGTGGAGGGTGCAGTTTTCCGCGAGAAAAATGCGAATAACAGTGGAAAGTATCTGCTCAAAAAGGTTTGAACATGTGCAAGTAAGGGAAATTGGGCGGTAGCTATCAGGCTTGTTCGAAGGCACATCTTTCTTTTTGATTGGGATAACTATGGCTTTTTTCCAATCAGATGGAAACTCACCACGCTTGAGGACATGTGAAAAAAGGAAGATAAAATTATGCTCAGAGATGGAGAGAGTTTCTTGAGAAGACGACCAGGGAGGCCGTCTGGACTCATGGGCCTTATTGGGGTTGATTTTCCCAATGAGCTTGGCAATACCTGTAGGAGTAATTTGTGGCAATGGCGAGTCGTCAGCGCGGATGCCGTTGGCAACAATCGAATCAGATAGACAATGCGGTAGATTTGGAGCGGGGATAACGCTTGCAAAATGATCATTTAAAACGGCGGCAATTTCACGAGGGCGGGAAACCAGATTACCATCAGCTGAAATTAGGGGCGGTATTCCTTTGCATTCTTTCAGTGACCTAAAGTACCTCCAAAATTTACGACAATATCTGTCCTCCAAAGAGCACTTGATAAACGAATTGAAAAGAGATGCATTTAGATCTGAACATTGCATGCGAAGGCTGTTGTAATTTTTGCGATCAGCCGGATGACCTGTACATAGGTTTATGTTTGGAATGAGCGCGTCTTTTCCGATGAAGCAGTTTGCTAAGTTTGAAGTTTACCCAGGGAAATTTTGCGCTGCATTTGACTTTTTTTAGTCGGGATAGAGCCTTTAATGGAACAGAGATGAGTGTTTTTTAAATTTAATTTCTATGATCAATGCTGACTGTTTTCTCTTTTCCCCATTTCCTCGAACTCGGAAGGCCTGGAATTCAGCTCCTTGAAACTCCCTTTTTCTTCACTCAATTGAATGAAATTGTTGTTCATGATATGTTCATTCTCCCTCTCCTTGTACGAAGACACGTTTGATGTGTTTTGCGATGAGCATATTCAAATATAAAAATGCGGCATTTTCTGTGTGTTTGCGTAATTGCGTGATAGCCTTTAATTTTTTTAAAATTATTTTTAACTCACATTTTCGTTGCACAACATATGGCAAATTATTGAAAATCCCGGATCTTCCTGCCTCACATTCCTCGAAAAGAGACGCTTTGGTTCATTCGAATATTTCATTGGTTGGTTTCATTGTTGGAGAAATGCTGTTTTCCGCGTGAACATGCACAAGCTTTATCGCAAGGATGAAAACAAGTCAAGAATTTTGACGTGCGGATCAAGCCACGATCCGCACGAGCATTCTGGTTAAGTAATGGCTAATGACAGTGGTGTCACTGGGTTTTTGCCTCATTGTGAGGAAGGTGTGGACGAAAAAAAGAGTTGGTTTTTGAGGAGGGGGACGCTTTTTTCGGGCATATGGGTTTAGACCTCCGAACCGTTGCGTTCAATTTTTTTGCGAGGGGCAGAGCCATCAGAATGGCTTGGACCCCTTATGCGAGGTGCGCCGATGGCGTATAGAAGGAATAAAACAGCAGTGGACTTGCATGGTTATCTTATTAGCATTAAAATAAACAGCTGCACGCACAAACACATAATTCACATGCAGTCAGGGAATAAACCCAGCATGCTTTACATGCACATGCGACGACATTTTTGCGAAAAAATTGCAGAAAATACGAAAAAAAAAATAAATTGGTCTCGCAGAAAGTTGTTTCACGCTGAGACAGACAGACATCGTCACATCCGGTTTGCGACGGTCATGATTTTGATAAGATAATTCTGCTGCCCGCCGCATGCAATCCAATGAAACCCGGACCGCAGAGCTCACCAGTCATTTGATATCTTGTGAATGTGACGTTTTGAATGTGATGATGCTCAGCTCGATCGGCGACGAAGCGAAGGATTGGCTTTCTGGGCTGGAAGGTACTGTTCTTTTCGCAAAAGTTGTGATCGCACGTAGTCATCTGAAGACAAACACTGAAAAAATCTGAATTTCGAGTACTCAAATGATGATCTCCCTTATGGTTGGTCAACCTATCTATAGAGCAAACCGCAGAAAGGTGGCCAGGTTGCTTGCACAATTTTGATAGTTTCTAACGTCGGCGGATGGGGTGAAGACAACCCACCGAGGGGCGGAGGAGACTGAAAGTTTGATTGAGCAAATTATGTATGAGAGAGTGTTTCAACCTTCAAATTCTGAAATAATAAGAAATCAAATAGTCTATGAACAAGGACTATGTAAAGCAGCCACATTTTTGTTCTCTATTAAATCAGATCATACTTCATTTTCAAAAGTACATGTTGGGAAGTTTTCATTTTTTGTCTGGAACCATGACTGAGTGGAATCAGTTGCCGGCGTCCACATTCAATCTCCCTCTAAAGTGTACCGATTCTCCAGCAACGTCTATAGTTCATTTTTCTTGATTCAATCACTGGTTTTATTCTTTATTTTTCATGGTTTTTGCTGCTAAATGGGTGTGCATATAATTGATGTGTTTCTGTCATATTTTTGCCTCTGTTGTAATTGCATTTGTTTGGTTAGGGGGCAACCCCCAAAAATAAACGGCTCATCATTCATTCATTCATTAGCTGTTCTTTTTATCTTTGGTTAGGGGATCGTCAAATTCTATGAATGCAGACGTCAAATTCCGTGAAAGCGGACTTGCCATTGCCAAAGAAGCGTGTGCGGCCCGGACGCTAATTTACTTTTTATATCCGACCTATGAGATTGAATCATTTTGGCTGCCGTGATGACTTTTCGGGATTATTGACCAAAAGGTTCTAGGTTCCATGCTTAAGGCGCTGGTTGCACAAAAATGAGAATTTGTGATATTTGGAGGCCAAGTTGCGGGATTTTTGGTTTGTATAAAACTGATCAGGTTAGCTTGGGGAAGGTTAGGTTCGGTTAGATTAGGTCAGTTTCCACTTGGATTTCTGGGTTGAAGAAATTGGTTAGGATATGAAGGAGTTCGGCGTGGTTAGGTTCGGGACTATGGGCTTGAGGAGGCAGTAATTATTTGTTGATATGGTGTTTATTATTGAAAATTCTAAAACTCTGGGCATTTGTCGTGCAAAAGGATTTCAAGACTTCGCCAAAATTTTCAGAGCTCAGGAACACACCACATCTATGCCATGAAAAATTGGCAAAGATGTCTGCAAATTCGTGCTGAAAGAGGTGCAGAAATGTTTGAAGCCCTGAACCATTCAAAATCTTGATAGCGAAGATACTCTGAACTACAGGGTGATGTCAAAAACTTCTCTAACGCCCTTCGTAGGTCCCTATATATGTTCTTTTCTATGACGCGCAATGTTGAACAGCAAAAGAAGAAATTTTTCTTGTTGCATCAATGGCAGTTTTGTGTTCTGCATAGTTTTGGCACACCCTCCCACCAGGTGACATTGAACGAAAAGCACACAAAGAATTTCAGTGATACTTTGGCATGCCTGACCACATGTGGACGACGAATTGTCCTTCCTCGTTTCATCGCTGTTTGATTTCAGTATCAAGCCCACTTCGCCTAAATTTGATTTGACTTTCAAGCCAAGGCTGTCTCAAACTGACCTGAGCTGACCATATTTTGCTCTTGCGAGCACAATATACAATTCGTCAAGTCACATTAGATGTGGACAAATTAAAAGCACTTGCGAAGAAAGTGCAAGAAACTTTATTTTCTACATTAGGTTAGTGGTTTCTATTTTCTTTATTTTCTGCGATTTTTCATGTAAAATCCATTGTTGTTCAACAATATTTTTCATTTCTCTGTTTTCACTTCGCTCCCTTTAATTTGTCCAAGGTGAATGTGTCCAGGTGTTCCGAAATGCATCCGGATTTTTTTGGGCCAAAGTTGACTGGGCGAGAATGGATTGGGCGAGCGTGCAATGAACCTTTTTACGAGGCCGAAATCGTACAAAAATTGCGAAAAGCCAAACCAAAACTGGTTTCGTGAACTGAGAAATGTGATGCCATGTTTTATTCGCAGAATTATGCGAAACCAGAAGCATAGCATGCCGCACAACAAGACGTCACCTATTCCCATAGACGATTATGTTTTCGGCGGGATGCCCATTGCTATAAATTCGCAGGTCCTTTCTCTGAATGAAAGATTTATCTTAAATTTTAATGAAAACGGAATTTATGGTAAAATTATTTTTTGTTTAAATTTATTAGGCAGGCTGGGCCACATTACTTCCGACTGAATACCTAATCAAGTCCCTGCAGTTTCAGGCTGGATTGGTATGGCCGGTGGAAAGGGAAGATAACAGTTGTCAGAAAACAGGAAAGCAAAATGGGCAAATGCCATTTCTTTTGGCAGTCGCACGTGTGCAATAGCTGTGCTTGCAAATGAGTGAATTTCAGAATTTGTGGTCTGTTATTATGCGGCGAATAATGTGTTGTTCAGAAAATCCAGGAACATCATTTAATACCATCAAAACTGAAAAGTAGACACTTGAAGCTGTTAAATCGGTCCGACATCAAAATGGGCATACCCAATTTTAGCAAAAATCGCTTCAATTGCTTGCTCACACTGTTATAAGCAAACAGTTATTTTTCCTGTGTAGCTTGTTGTTGCCTTGCTGGCTTCATTATTTTCTTGTTTTAGCAAACGAAATGAAAGTGCTAGACAATGCTTATGACAAAGCCGTCGGGTGTGTCGGCAAAAATGGGAACATTCCAGAGTCAAATTTTTGCTGAAAACTTTACTCACCATCTTTGTGTGTTTATGGGTCGTGTATTTTCTCGCTATCACCATGGTACCATACATGCGACAGCAGGCCAGAATCATCTCGTCCTTTTGCAATTCCTGGCGCCCTCTTCCCAAGCAATTTCATCAAGAATTATGGAGCGGGTCGGTATGACGTCTATTTTGCCACCATAGTTCAGCAGAATACCAAACCTCAAATGAGTCGACGCGACGCCCTTGAGGCCTGAATCTGATGCCGATGATTTTTCTTTGTCTTCCTCTGACCTCCGCAGCCAACTCCCAAACAGGTTCTATTATCATCTCCTTGCAGAAACATCCATGGTGTTCCGCCTTTTGTACGATTGTACCTCGAACATACTGGTTCAATAACGAGATGGAATGTGCTGGAATAATTGCAGTGTCACAAAACAGCATGAATACCAATGCTATACAGGGTGAATAGAACAGCATGCAATTGGGATTGTTTTTGTTCTGTGAAAATCCAAAAAATCCACCGACCTCCCCACATGCAGATGAAAACAGTTTCCTTTTTTCAGATGGTACGCCCATGAGGCATGTAAAAATAAAATATGGTCTGGAATTGTTGGAAATAGACGGTAAATAACAGCGGAGAGAACTTCGTCGGATGTTTCTCGGAGACAACGGCGAGTGTTTCCAAAAAGGCAAAAACTGCTCTTGATTCCTTACACCGCTGACATTTTCGTCGAGGCAGATCTTTCCCCCGAAAGCTGAAGGCAAAAATGAAAAAAAAGACAGAAAGAAAGCAAAAATTAAAGAAGTCCTTATAAGGAAGAATTGGAGCGTCAGGTATTGTGAATCGCCCTGTGCACATTCGGGTCACCAAAGCCAACCAGGTGATCAACATGCAAGTGCGCGATGCCAAAGAGACAAAATGCGCCGTATACACCTGCGATTAAACGATCCGAATGAGCAATTAACAGAAATTTATTCAAAAAGTGTCAACTTCGGTATTTGCATAAAGAAAAAAGAAATATATTTTCGTATTTTATCTGCGCTGGGTCAGGTGCAAGAATCATGAGTGCATCCGCAGTCAAGTCAGTACTCGTAAAAAGTACTAGAAGTTATTCAAAATAAACTCAAACAACTGTTTCGGCAAGCATCCGAATGCCTACTTTGAGAAATAGTCCTCATTGAAGACTTTGCGTTTTGAGGGATAGAGTGACAATACTCTTGCAATTGACACTCGGAAACTGTTTGGAATGTCCATGGTGATAATGGCTGGAGCCATTGGCAAAAAGGCCAAATTGATCTTTTGGCAAAGGAAATCTATTTTGCTGCAAACTCCAACCGGTGAATGTTATGGTTGCACTACACCAACGAGTCTTTTCCAAAGAGTTGTAGAAAGTTAAAGATTTTGATCTCTTGGTCTTTTCGTGGGTCCTCTTTTTGTGGCGCATTTGCTTTGATCGACGATGTTGTGATCACACCAATTCCAAGAAGGGCACGTTGTCGAACGCATCCACTTTTCTCATCCGTCAATTTCGCCCAATTCTGTCAGACATGGGTCTTCCACATTGTTGTCCGAGTTTTCTATTCTGCAATCAATATATTTTCTGAGTTTTCTTTTCGGGGGCAATATTTCCACCGAAATGTATGTAAGTGGCAAATTGCAATCTGAATTGAATTGAATGAATATACGGAGTGTTCAGTAATTGACGGGCCATAGGAGATTTTCTTCAGAATTTTAAAGCACGGGGCAATGTAATTCTCCATCTCTTATGCGCCGCAAAACGCATTTCACGAAGGAATGCTTTTTGCAGCGCATGCCAGATGGGGAATTACCTAGCCCCGTGGGGAATTAAATTTCCGACAAAAATCTCCTATGGCCCGTCAATTACTGAAGACCGTGTATTTTCGGGGAGAACCCCTTATCAATTTGGAATGTAAAAACACAAAAAAATATTCAACACACAACAATCATAATTCACATCAGAATGTCTCAAATGAACTGCAATTAGTAAGCCGTTGCTGAAAGATCGAGACTCTGAGAGGAAGATCAAAAGTAGACGAAAGGAATTGGTTCCACTCAGCAACTGTTCTTGCCATGAAAGAATATTTTCCGACCATGAAAGAATATTGTTGGTATGGATGCGTGGAATTCGCTGTTATGGTTCAAAAATGATTTTGAATGGCCGACAGGCAGGAGAATTCAGAGGTTAAACGACAAAAAACCAGACTGAAGTGTGTCCAAACAAAGTTGGCATCTCGCCAAAAGAAAGGCAAGGATCCACAGATTCCTGTCCGCCAATGTGTTTTGCTATGCATCCCGTGAATGCGATGTTTTGGAGCGTGCAGCGCAGATGCAAAGCAATCGAATGTGATGCGAGGGATCCTGTGTTCGATACCCGACTACTCCATGATTTTTCCACCCTACTGTGCATTGCAAAACACTGCACGCTGACAGTGCAGGAAAGCATTTTTTCCAGACCGAATATCAAAATCATGCCAATTTGCCTTCATGTTTGTGGCACTCGTGCTCTGTAAAGGTAAGTCTGTGCCACTGCTCCTGTCCGTTTTCTGAAATTGTCAGGCAGGAAAAAAAAAAGTTTAGGTATTCCTGCGAAATGCGAGCGACAGTGCGATCACTTTCTCACTCCAGTACCAAACTTCAATTGTTCTGTTCTGTCCATGACAAAATTTCACTGTGTGCCGAACTTCACATGACACTCTGCTGCATTCAGGCGATGAAGGCGAAACTGCTGAGTGTCGATGCGCAGGAGAAAATTTGACGCTCGGGAAAATACCCACACTCAGAGGAGCTTGGCATCGTGTTGCGCATTTTGTTTATCACCCTTGTGCCCTCAGCCTCTGTGCCCGATTTGCCCTCTTCGATTGCGCGCGGTGCCTTCTTTGTTTGGACGGACTTCAGGGAAGGTTTAAGTCGATGGTTTAAGAAATCGAGAATCAAATTGTGAAGAGGCGTGTTTCGCATATTTTGGCGTACGTCTGCCTTTCTCTTACGGGGGCGTCACCACCGCGCTCCCTCTACAAGACTCGGTGCCAATAGGTTTCGTCCATTCCAAACATTGTCACCCACCGGAACGCGAATATCCGAGATTTTGTCCGCAATTATCTGCAATTGTATGGGTCTGCTATTTAGACATGTCCACAAGAAGGTATCGCACGGAAAACTTCAGTGCCAACAAGTTCAGGATTAGCCACAAGATGCGAGAGTGTGGACGCATCGGTCTTGACCTCGGTCAGTGCATTCCATCAGATGATCATTTCCAAGGCCTTTAATCCATTTCCAAGGCCACAATCTGATCCTTTCATTGAAAAATCTCCGCGCATTTCCTGTGACAACCTAAGCTCTTCTATAGCGAATTTTGACATTTATTTTTTATTTTGTGTTTTGTATAAATTGTTAGGTATGTGGTGCAAATATTTGGCACGTGGAAAAATTGAGAAGATATCACGATAATACCACACCAACACGCAGAAAATGCAGCATAATTTGCTAACACCAAGGATTGAAAATGTGCACATCGCAGAAAAACATATCAAACATATCAGAGAGACAATGATCTTCATTCCATTCTATCTGGTCAATCTTCTGTTCACTTAAATCAATTTTTTTTGAATGAATATTTCTGCTTGAAAAAATTATTTCTGGAAACAACAATATTCGTTTTTCATCGCTGAGAAAGATTAATCTGAATGTGGAATTGGCTATTTTCAAGCTCAGGGTAGGGATAGGGTTAGTGGCTTTGGGGAATACGGCCGAAGTTGTCAACATCCAGTGTCAGTGGCCATCAGTCAACTCCAAACCTCATGTGCTTTCCATTCTTGGGCCACCAAAAATAAGGGATCACCGCCACAACTCTGGTCGCAATTTTTCATTTTTAGTGGAAAATTGTCGCATTGTGTGAATGTTTTTTGCTATTCAGTGACCATTCTCCACAGGATTTTTTCAATGGGTGTTGCCAGAAATTGTTAAATTTGCGGCTCACATCTCAGTAAAGTCCAAAGGCTCAAGTTTATAGGCTGAAACAGACAAAAATCAATAGAAAAGCCATTTGCAACAGAATGTCAAATTATGGCAGCAGCAAATACATTTGTGCCACCAAGTGTAAAAAGGATGGTTTGTACGGTGTGGTGTACGGTGTAATAATGGATGGATTTGCTGCGAGCGATGGCAGACGAGTAACTGCAACTTGACAGTCAGTGCCGAGGAGATAAATGGTCATGCCGGCCAACCGCTAGACCACACCCTGAAATCCAATACTGATAACGAAAATGAAATGGAAGTACAAAATTAATAAGGAAATGCATGGACTGAGGAGTGGACATAGACTGAATGAATGTGAACGAAAGGGCAGACCCGGGTCGCATACCGTGAAACAAACAAAATATTTGTGATACTTCAACACAGGCATTTTCATGAAAAAGGAGATAAAGGGTACAATCTCACGAAAATCAAATTCATGCGAGAATTTACCCTTCTGAAAAACTAGAAAATGAAACAAACTGAAGGGCGCACCAATGGAAAAGCAAGCGCTGTCTGCACGACATGAAGACAAGTCCACGAAGAGGAAACGGCATGTGGCAAGACTGTGGGCCTCTCTTGTATTGTTGCACATGTCCTTCAACACCACCTCGTAAGAAACCTTGCTGAACCAAAATACCTATTATTCGCTCAGGAATTCAACTTCAAACACAACAGGAAAAATAATTTTGAGGTGGAGTTTAATTTTGAGAAATAGTTCTTGGCGTGTGTTATCCTGGATCCTCATCCCACATTTACCCGCTGCTGCGGCTGCAATGCTGTTTTTTAATGTGATCACAGTTCACTTGGTAAACATCTGTTATACATACCTATATACTTAGGTACTTCCGCAGGATGCAGCAGGATGGCTCGAACAACGTGGAGCAACAATTCTCAGGCCCAAATTGAAGGGATAGGTATGCTAAATGACGGCCTGATCCAGAGTATCGTGTCGTGTCCGCGAGCCCATAAGTGGTTTGACGACAGAGCATCTTTGGCATATTTTCCCTTTTGAACACCACTTTATGAATTCTTGCCGTGGCCACATCATAATACTCGTACTTTTGAAGTTTTGTTAGGCGTAATTTTGTTAGGCGTAATTACAAAGTTTTGTTAGGCGTAATTACAAGAACTGCCCGACTCGAATAAAGGAGCTTGCGTACACAAGCTTGGTGAGGCCGATCCTTGAATATGCGTCCCCCGCTTGGGATCCTCTAACTCTTTCTCACTGCCGCATGAGTGAAAGCATCCAACGTCGAGCAGCAAGGTTCGTCATGGGCGACTTTCGCAGGACCAGTCGTGTTTCCAGCATGATCAACACGCTTGGATGGGAGTCTCTTGCAGTCAGAAGAAAGATTTCCAGACTTCTAGCTCTATTCCAAATTGTATAGCCAATGTAAGTGGCTGGGGTGGCTTGCTTCATTACGTTAAAGTGCCATCGTACTGCTCCAGGAATGACCACCCTTTTAAAATATGTCCTATAAGCAATAAAAAGGACGTCGGAAAATTCTCTTTCACAAGGTTTCTGAGTGGAATGAGTTGCCAGGAAATGTTTTCGTTGAACCGCTCAGTATTCCTATTTTACATGGTCGTTTGAGGAAAGTTCTACAGGGAAATTCCAGTGAAAACTATACGCGAGAGCGCGTTCGGTATGAATTTGCTCGTATTTTTCCTTTTAATTTGTCTGCTCTTTCAGTCATTGACCGTTTGTTTTTTTCTCAGGCCAAGCGATTTGCGCTCGCGGTAGAATGAGATCGGCGTATTGAGCTGGTTTTTTGTGTATGCCAAGGCCGATTACAGCCTGCGCCAAACCTGCCGCCTGTTTCACCTTCAGCATTCGGAACGACCGGAACCTTGACGCATTGCGCAGTCCGTGACCTCATTGCAAAATTGAAGGCAACATGGCTCTGTCCAGGATATCCGTCGAAGGCCACGATGCGCACAGAGAGAAGGTGAATATGAACGAAGGTGCCATCATCCCCCAAGTGGAAAGACAAGCAATACCTCCAGACCGCAAGCGAAATAGGCCGGAAGGCTATTTTTTAAATGATCACACGGGATCGGGATTTTTCCATCGAAACCAATGTAAAAGTCCCGAGACGCAAAAAGTGAGCAAAAACCATTTGAACAAGGAAAAAAGGTTAGGTTTGGCAAGGTTAGGGAAGGTTAGATTAATCTCGGAAGGTTAGGATGGCCTAGGTAGCTTTATTTTGTTTTTTTTTTTTCAGTTTGCACGATTTCGATAACGTGTGACGATTTAAAATAACGCTGCCGGGAGCTTGATCACGCCAGATACTGCGTCACAAAAATCCTTAAGAAAAGGAAGATCCGTCCCCGGAAGATACTCGTACCGTTAGTCCATGAAGTAAAGCCTGGTTAGAACCAGAAGAGCTGATTTTTGTGAGAAAACGGCAAACTCCATCAGACGTCATCCTGGTCTAGTTGAGAGGATATGTTTCACAGACGAGGCCACAGACCATTTTTCATCGAGGGGAATTTAAATGGCCAGTTGTATCAACAGCTCCCGGAAAGACAAGTGTTTCCAGCAATCGATTTGGCAGTGGCCGAGAAAGTGGACGACGAAGGACGACCCGCATTGAATAGGAACACCACACCATCGTTTTCCAGCACGACGGAGGCCAGCTCATAATTCTCCACATGTCCAAGTTGGACAAGTAGCGCATTTGTGGATAGGAAAGGGGGACGAATTGAATGGCCGATCGAATCGATCGCATTAAAACGATTAGCCATCAGCCGCCAAAAACTCAGCAACGCGCGCCAAGAATTCGAGCACCGAATGTATTTTTGTCAGGAGCAGCATTCAAGGGGGACAATTTGAAAATTATACTTCCATAGGAGACATACGGCCCTTTTCGGGGCCACCTATCAGCATCCATCAGCGGCAGGTCAAAAAGCACATCTTTCATTTTTTATGCGTCAGGTTCGAACTTTTTCAACACTGCACCACTTTTGGGGCTGGCTGCGGCGAATGGCAAAAAAGAAAAAAGGTCATTGATGTGAAATTCGGATAATCGACGAATGCAATACATATGACAAGCGATAAAGAAGCAAATTCATACCGATCGAGCTCTCGCGTATAGTTTTCACTGTCATTTCCCTGTATAGGGCTTCGTAACTAAGTTCTCTTTTGTATTTATGCACTGCTGTATTTGTATTCTGCTTTTTGTGTGTTGCATATACCATGCATTGTAAATAATTATTGAGAGGAGGCAACTCCACAAATAAAATGAATTTGAATTTGTGTTTGGGGACGAATATAAAATTTCACAAATCGAGGAACAAAGAAAGAAGAATCGCCTCTGATCCAATTTTAAGGAACAAACTATTTTTCGCACAATATTTTTACCCTATAGGTATAAATTAGAGTAAAGTTACGCTACCAGACGAAGAACGAAACAGAAAACATGTAACCGAGATAAAATTGTCATCATTATTTGACAGAGAAGTATATATCACCCTGCAGACACTGCTACCATCAACTGCTACATAAAAACAGTGAAAATTCGAAATCAAGGTGCATGGCTTGCCACATTTCCTTTCAACAAAGTAACGAAAGAGTGAATCGAATCGGGGCAGGCGTAACCCTGCCTGCTCAACTATTTAAGATACAGAAAACGAGTGAAATCACGGGCAGAGTTACTTGCGTTTCAAAGAAACGGCAATGCACGTGAATCAAATCAACGCCTCCTGCTTGACCAGGAAATTATCGAGGTGACATTTGCTGATTAACAAAGAAACATGTGCTGACATAAAAGCGGAAGTGACTAAAACGCTGAACCTGCTTGTCCTGCTTGTCTTGCTTGTCCTGCTGGTAATCGCCAGGTTTGGGTTAGGTCAGGGTTAGGTGAGGTTAGTTTATAGGATAACCTAATCTATCAATAACCTAACCTATTTAACCATTACCAGCACGACAAGCAGGTTTCCAGCAGGACAAGCAAGACAAGCAGGTTCAGCGTTTTAGTCACACCCCATAAAAGCTTCTTGCAACAAACGGAAACACAAAGCTTGACCAAGAAAAAATCAATGCGACATTTTCTGACAAACAAAGAAACATACACTCTAAACACGAAGTTCAGCTTGGAACACCATATTTTAACATGGGCTTAGATAGGAAGTGTTCTTTTAGGAACACACGTCTTGTTTTTGGAACACCATAAGTGTTCGTTTTGGAACACTGATGGAACACTTATGGTGTTCCGAAACACCTAGTGTGTTCCAAATCTGTGACAGCTGCTGTCACAGATTTGGAACACACTTGGTGTTTCGGAACACCATAAGTGTTCCATCAGTGTTCCAAAACGAACACTTATGGTGTTCCAAAAACAAGACGTGTGTTCCTAAAAGAACACTTCCTATCTAAGCCCATGTTAAAATATGGTGTTCCAAGCTGAACTTCGTGTTTAGAGTGTATGCTGACATATTAAAGCTTTAGAAACGGTAAAAAAGTGATCAAATCATATCTTCTGCTTGGCCAAGAAAAATCAAGGTAACATTTGCTGATTAACAAAGAAACGTGCTGACACAAAAGCTCAAGAACGGTAATAAAAGGTGAATCAAATCAACATCTCCTGCTTGGCCAAAAAATGAAGGTGACATTTGCTGATTATTGCAAGAAACATGTCCAGACAAAAAGCTGCTAGTAAGAAACGGAAATAAAAGATGAATGAAATCAATATCTCCTGCTTGACCAAGAAAAAATCAAGGTGACATTTGCTAATTAACAAAGAAAATGTGCTGACATATAAAAGCTCAGAAACGGTAAAAATGTTACCAAATCAACACCTCCTGCTTGACCAAGAAAAAATAAGGGTGACATTTTCTGATTAACAAAGAAACATAGGTATGCTGACATATAAAAGCTTATGAAATGGTGATAAAAGGTGAATCAAATCAATATCTCCTGCTTGACCAAGAAAAAATCAAGGTGACATTTGCTGATTAACAAAGAAACATGTGCTGACATAAAAGCTTAGGAACGGTTTTGTGGTGAATCAAATCAATATCTCCTGCTTGACCAAGAAAAAATCAATGTGACATTTGCTGATTAACAAAGAAACATGTGCTGACATAAAAGCTTAGAAACGGCAAAAGGAAAAGTAAATCAATAGGTATCTCCTGTTTGACAAAGAAAAAAAAACAGAGTGCATGACATTCGATGATAAACAAAGAAACATATCCCGACACAAAAGCTTAAAAGCGGTAATAAAAAGTGAATGAAATCAACAATATCGATCCAGCTTATCCAAGAAAAAACAAGGTGACAATTGCTGATTAACAAACACATATGCTGACACAAAACCTTATAAAAACGGTAAAAAGGTGAACCATAAATCAATATCTCCTGCTTCTCCATACGAAAAAGTCAAGGTGACATTGGCTGATTAACAAAGAAACATGTGCTGACATAAAAGCTTAGAAACGGCAAAAGGAAAATTAAATCAATATCTCCTGTTTGACTATAAGAAAAAAAAAACAGGGTGCATGTCATTCGATGATAAACAAAGAAACATATCCCGACACAAAAGCTTAAAAACGGAAATAAAAAGTGAATGAAATCAACAATATCTCCAGCTTATCCAAGAAAAAACAAGGTGACAATTGCTGATTAACAAACACATATGCTGACACAAAACCTTATAAAACGGTAAAAAGGTGAACCATAAATCAATATCTCCTGCTTCTCCATACGAAAAAGTCAAGGTGACATTGGCTGATTAACAAAGAACATGTGCTGACATAAAAGCTTAGAAACGGCAAAAGGAAAATTAAATCAATATCTCCTGTTTGACTATAAGAAAAAAAAAACAGGGTGCATGTCATTCGATGATAAACAAAGAAACATATCCGACACAAAAGCTTAAAAACGGAAATAAAAAGTGAATGAAATCAACAATATCTCCAGCTTATCCAAGAAAAAACAAGGTGACAATTGCTGATTAACAAACACATATGCTGACACAAAACCTTATAAAAACGGTAAAAGGTGAACCATAAATCAATATCTCCTGCTTCTCCATACGAAAAAATCAAGGCGACATTGGCTGATAAACAATGAAATGCTGACCACGTAAAACCTTATAGAAACGGTAAAAAGGTGAACCATAAATCAATATCTCCTGCTTCTCTCCATACGAAAAAGTCAAGGTGACATTGGCTGATTAACAAAGAAACATGTGCTGACATAAAAGCTTAGAAACGGCAAAAGGAAAATTAAATCAATATCTCCTGTTTGACTATAAGAAAAAAAAAACAGGGTGCATGTCATTCGATGATAAACAAAGAAACATATCCCGACACAAAAGCTTAAAAACGGAAATAAAAAGTGAATGAAATCAACAATATCTCCAGCTTATCCAAGAAAAAACAAGGTGACAATTGCTGATTAACAAACACATATGCTGACACAAAACCTTATAAAAACGGTAAAAAGGTGAACCATAAATCAATATCTCCTGCTTCTCCATACGAAAAAATCAAGGCGACATTGGCTGATAAACAATGAAATGCTGACCACGTAAAACCTTATAGAAACGGTAAAAAGGTGAACCATAAATCAATATCTCCTGCTTCTCTCCATACGAAAAAGTCAAGGTGACATTGGCTGATAAACAATGAAATGCTGACACGTAAAAGCTTATAGAAACGGTAAAAAAGGTGATCAAATCGATATTGTCCTGCTTGGCCAGGAACAGGCTATGTCAAGGTGACATTTGCTGATCAACTAAGAAACATATGCTGACACAAAAGCTTAGAAACGATAATAAAAGGTGAATCATAAATCAATCTCCTACACGACCAAAAAAAAATTAAACAAGGTGATGCTGATTCACAAAGAAACATGAAACTGACACAAAAGCTGACAAAAAAGTAAAGAAAAACGGTTATAAAGGTGAAAAATCAACACTTGATCAAGAAAAAATCAAGGTGGCATTTGCTTATTAACAAAGAAACATATGTACTGACATTAAAGCTAAGAAATGGTAAGTAAGCTTCAAATCAACATCTACTTCCTGACCAAAGACAGAGAAAAAATCAAGTGTTGCTGATGAACAAGGAAAACATGCTGACATCATTGTTGAATCAAGATAGGTGATATCAACTCAAAGAAACAATGCCATCGGCATTTTCTGCTTCAAATTTACAGTGACGAACTTGATCAACGTAAACACTTCCTGCTGAACGAAAACTCGTAAACAAAAGTGAATACGGAAAAACTCCTGCTCGTTATCAAGAAACAATAACGAACCAAAGAAGGCAAATCAAGGAAACATTTCCTGTCAAACTAAGAAACAGGATGACAAAAGTGAATCATGGTAACAACTGCATATAACCAAGAAACAGTCACAAAAGTGAACAAAGGAAACGATGAAGCAAATGGCGAAAGTGAGCAAAGGCAGCACATGCATTGCATCCACAACGAACCTGCTTTACTACGAAACTATTTAAAAATAAATGAGACATTTGTCTAACTTACAATGACAAAGATAAATCAAGAGCATCTGGATCTGCTTAACCAAGAAATAACTACAAAAATGTGAACCAATGTTACTTTTTCTACTAAAACGGTAAATAGAAACACATGGTTGGATCAGCTGACACAACCTGCTCAAGAAACACAGAAAAACGAAATCAGAAGTGAATCAGTGCTGGGAAAAATCTCATGTTTGACCAAAAACAGTAACTTTTTCGGTTTTCCACTAAATACTCGTAAATGCACCTTGTAACAAATGTGAATGAAAATTAATTTCCTGCCTAACGCCGGAGAAACAGAAACAAAGTTGAACAAATAAGGTCATCTCTGCCATGTATACTGGCGGCGCAAAAAGATTACCCATACATGTGAAAAATTTCCATTCTTGAGATTTCAGTAAAAACTCCATGCTGTAGAAATAAAAGATCATCTTTCATCACTAATGTCAAAATCTGACACCTCTAATCGAAAGCTCCGTTGCAATTTGGCGCTTTAATTTCTACCAAATGCATAAGAGTAAAAAGAAAGAAAAAAAAGTTTCGGAGGCAACAGTTAAATTGGAAAAACACATGTATGAGTAGTCTTTTTCCGCCGCCACTTACACAAGAAATAGTCCCGTATTGGTGAATTCAATGTGATATTTCCTGCAGGCCTACCAGACACCAAGAGGCCAAAAAAACCGCAACAAAGATGAGGTTAACTAACATATGGATTTGCTTTAGCTTATTACCTCACGAAACAGTTAGAAATGTGAATCAAGGTTACATTTCCTGTGAATCAAGGTTACCTATACATTTCCTACAAACTTGGGATGACAAACGTGAAATCGAAACCGCAATGATAAATTTAATGTTAAACCCTTACACGCAGCCTCACACGGCATGAGAACCTTTTTTCGCAGCACATTTATAAATGTCTCACGTTAGGTCTCACGTTATAAAGGTCTCACGTTAGGGCAGGAATAGATGACCCCTCTGCCTGCCGCCTGCCAGATTTCCGCACACCCAAGCCAACAGAAAATGCAGTTCTGTATACGTAGCATATGGATTTCAAGACCAGAATATTTCCAGAACAATAGAGGAGATTTTCAGTGTGATGGAAACTTTTTGAATTGGAAGTGTTTGTCCCAATTTCGAAAACTTTTCATGTATTTTTTTTTTTTTAATTTTTCAACATTTGCACCTTTCATTTTCATTTTTGGGATGGGCAAACCGTTTTAACCTTATGTGCGTGTGTGTGGGTCAGACCCTATTGGTACCGTATACCGCGCACGGTAGATATACAATCACTATCACTGTACACAATCACGGTACAGGACAATCACTGTAATCGATGGTCACACATGAAAAAACATGACAGTTCACAATCCAAACGACAAATACAACAAATGCATGCAATATCAAAAGTTCAGCAAGATTTCAATTCGATTTGCAGCTGATCGGAAGAATTCTGAGAAATGCAAATTTGAAATTGATGAACTGGGAAGTGCGGGAGACATCTTTACCT
>JASGXE010000664.1:0-61830 GCA_030068105.1 Sinentomon sp. SZTP_YWyxl
GTTGCTATCTACCTGGAATACTCATGGAATTTTTTTTTATGACCCGGAAATCTCAGGGATTTTTGAAAAAAAAACCCCTGGAAAATTGAAAATTTCGAAAAATTTACATTTTTTAGTTCACATTTTTTTTTTGAATTTCCAATTCCCCATGACACCTGAGGAACATTCTTGTCTTGCCCTTTTTGTCTTCATCATCCCATTTTTGTCTTGACCCATTCGACCAATTCTTTTTCCACCATGTCTTGTATTTCTTCAGCAACCCATTTTTGATCTTGAACCCACAGTCAATCCTGGAGAAAAGCTGAGAATCCTCCTGGAAAACTCAGGGAATTCCAATTTTTAAAAACAGTAGCAACCATGTCATTGTGCCGCAGGGTGGTGATTCGTTTCCATGCAGCACAACGACTTCCATTCAACACGTGATCAGTCTGAACTGCACCAGTCGCAAAACACCAACGGCAGAGAACACTGTCGTCTGACTAGAAAAAGGCTCTAGACCAGGGGCCGAAACGTCATCTCAGAATCTACTGTCGATCCGAAAATCGCCTCTATTCAGGTAATTACCAGTGCCGCAATAAAATATTTGTTTTACAGATTTGTCAATTCACAACCAAGACCATTATCGTGTTGAAGGTTAATGGGCCACTAATGTGACAACCCAAAATGGTTGTCGTGTGGTTTTTGAATAATGGTTTTGGCCATTTTGTAAAATTAGTCCAGAAAATTCACCACTAAGACAAGAAAATGCTGTTCGCATCCTTTTTCCTATCACAAAAGTAGTCCCTTAATCCCCATCTCCACCCATGATCTTTGACCAAAGTTCCTCATCTTCACTGCCCTCGCTCGCCTGTCCCTCTTCGATCTGCTTTTGTGATGAATCATCTTGTGATTCATCACCCTTTGCAGGCAGACCAACGTAGTGCTGATACTCCTCTATGCTTCCAATCACTGCCGGCACTTCCCCACCCTCGCCACCCCCACTGTTCAACCCTCCTGCTTCACTCGAATCGTCTTGTTGCTGCAGGAGAAGCAACTCTTTTTGCTTCTTCTTCAACTTGCTCCTCATTTTTGCATACATTTTACTCTGCGAAACAACATTCTGGACCTTATCGCTCTGGTACCAGCGTTGACTCCAAGTTGTCTCCCCTTCCTCCTCTTCGTTTGTCTCCATCGGCTCAGCTTCATTTGTCTCTCCGTTCACAACTTCCTCCGATTGGATGTTGCTGGAGAGACCGGCACTGTCCTGAAATGCATCGCCAGCCAAGTTCAAATCGAGTTCCACGTTCTGTGCAACAGTTTCTACAATTTCATCCGAACCATTTGCTTCGGGTGACATTTCTCCCACTTCCCTGCCTCCAACTTCCATCGAATTATCCCCAGTCTGGTCTGCCGCGTGGGAAGCACTTTCTCCCTCGTCGCTCGAGGGGGCCGCTTCCGGGATCGCCTCAACCGTCTTTATTTGGATATCATCCGAGATCCGGATGGTTTTCTTCTTTTGAAGGCTTCGTGGCTTCATCAACGGCACTGCCCCAGTTTTCCTGCCGGCAGAGAAATTCCCTTTCTTTTCCGGCCAGCTAAATTTGGACTTGAAAGGCGCAATCTCTCCATCAGATTCATCGCTTGAATCCTTTTTAATATTCTTCCGTAACGGAAAAGCCGGCATTTCTTCGTCGTCTATGATGGCACTCTCCTTCTTCCTGTAGTGCCGCCGTGGTTTGCTCGGCGATTTCGTCGTGCGTGCAAGCGTCGTGCCAGCTTCGCCATCTGCCTCTGATCCAGCTGACATCCTGGTGTCACCGTCTCCCTGGTCGAAGAGGTCAACGTTCTCCGGCGGTTCTTTTGGCATCGCAGGAGAGGTATCCACCTCTCCGTCACGGCTACTCTCACCGCCTTCATCTTGGGACTGCAGAAGAGACTTGATCGCCTTTGCTCTCATCTCCAATTCCAGGAGTTCCATTATCGTTTTTCCTTTCACCCCCACTCCACTTCCCTCCACGGGTGTTTGGCCATCCTCGGCAGACGGCTCATTTTCTTCATCGGCATCCTCCTCCTGTTCTTCCTCGTCAAGTGGAATAGAGGGAGGAGCCTTTTGAGCTTGCTTCTTCTTTGGAGCAGGCTTGCTTTTCTCACCTAAAAATGCAGCAGAACAACAAAAAATAGCAGATGTAAAAAAGACAAAAGAGTGTTGCAGTGGAGAGAAAGGTTCAGTGGAAAACTACTTTGGTGTGAATTTCGCCCTGATGGGCCAAGGTTTTCTTGACTTCCATTGACACCCCCGACATACAATGCGACCTCATTTTAAAATCGAGCTTTCTTTACGCACAGAGCTTCCCACCAAAGTTTTTTGCACGCCCTTCTCTTCGCCGTTTGTGTGTTTAACCGAGACAAAGCAAGGATTTTCTTTATTGAATTAGCTATACAGCATGCATAAAGCTAGAAGGAGAGCTTCTATGCAGATGGGTGCCTTTTGTCTAACTCCAGAAAAGTTGTATATCAAGTTCCACGTGCGTCGAGTTCACGATAAAAATATCCCAGTAGTCAGGGCGTTCAGTGGGGTTGGGCCCATGGAATGGTGCATGGCCAGCCATGGAAATCTAGTAACACATGCCCAAGAATTTCAGGATAGTGTGAACTTTTAACAGCATTGTGAAATTACTGGCAAGTGGCAATTATTAAAATAAAATTCTTCTTCAAATAATTCTAGCTAGTCAGCAAGATGCTTGAATTACATGGTCTCCCTGCCACCCCTGGCTGGCAGGCTAAGAATGCACAAAAGTCAAACGACTTCTTTTTTTAACACAGTAATCTCTCCAAGCACTACATACAATTCACTGTCCACTGTTCTCAAAGTCGGCAACTGATGTGCTAGGAAAAGCCGACCATAAATTTGTCACATTCGGCCTTTATCATCTTTTGGAAGAGAAATCTCATTCCGGTGCAGGGTTCCCCCCACAAATTTTTGGAATTTCATTTCCTTGACATTCCGTGACCTTTGCCGATCCATTTCCCTGACCTTTGATGATCCATTTCCCTTTTTGCATGGGAGACACTGTCTCCCCTGACTGTGGTTGTGCCACTGATTTTCAGTTCACTCGCATAATGTGGTACAGTGCCCCAAATCTGAACATTTTGCATGAAAAATTATTTGGTACCCATCGAATTGTTAGGTACCTACCTATCGAACGTTTTTGCAAAATGCGAAAGTTTTCAAAATGTGTCTTTAAAAACTTCCGCATTTTGCAAAAAAAGTGAAATGCCAGAAAACGCATTTCAAACTGCAACTGTTTCAAATATTTAAGTTGGAGAAAAATCATAAAGAGTTTCAAAAATTGCAAAGTTCTGGCTAAAAAGTAGGTCAACAAAAACATAAAAATAAGTTTTCATTTTTGCAAAAATAAACATTGTTTTCCCAAGAAAGGTGGAACCAGCTTAAAACAGCAGTCAAGTCGGAAAACTTTAGGTTCACTCAATAGTTCCCCATTCACCAGAAAGCAAAATACACACACAGACAATAGAAAGTACCTTCATTTGTCTCCTGCTTTCCTTTGGGAGACACTTCGTTGGTGACAGCTTTGAATTTGGAAAGGCTGAAGAAACAAAGAAAGGAAAAGAAAATCTCATTTAGTAAAAAACAAGAAACAATGCATCTGAGACTGATTTCTTCTTCTTCATTTGCCATCTTGAGCTGACAGCCATGCGGCCGGTGGCTTGGCATGAACCTTGTTGCACAACTTGGACTTGCAAGGAGAACAATGCCCCATAATCGTAGTCCAACTCCGCTCTGCATTCAACGGAAATTTCTTTTAACGGAGATTTCAACGAATGATAAAGTTATCCAGGATACTGAAGTAAAAATCACGACAAATTCCATTGATAAGCATTTCCTTTCTTCAAAGCAGATTGCTAAGCATTTCACCAATCCACTTCAGCAGCAGAAATCTAAGAAATTCAAAGAAGCCATCGTCTGTGAGAACTAGAAGCCAACATTGACACAGGTGCACAGCGTTGTTCAATTTGGCAGAGCACGTTGAAGTCGATTCTATTGTGCTGCTGTGTGAGCTGACAAATCGGGCAGGTTGGGATCAGAATAATTGGGTTGGCCTTTTTTAAGAGAGACACAATTCCACGATTGCATGGAAAATTTCCAGAAAAAAGTCATACCCTTACCCGTGCAATTGTGTCCCCCCTTTGGCGCCATATTCAACATTCAGAAAAAAGAATTTGGCATCAAATAATTCATGGCAAAGTCCACAGCATAAAACTGCATAGAGACATACCCTTTGTCAGTGGAGAGTTTCTTTTTCGAATCGCTGGCTGAGCTTGTAGCCAAGGCGGACACAGATGTGCTTGCACCAGTTGTAGCAATTCGTCCACCCTTACCATTCTCTGCTTCATCTGTTGGAGTAAATTATCAACAAATTTTGCTCAAAAGTCGTGTGTGAATCAACGTTTTCTTTCCAGCTGTTAATTCTGCAGTTAGCCCAAAAGTCTTTGGTGACAGGAAGTGTAAATTTGCCGTTTTGTCATATTTTGTGATTTGAAACTTTTTTCAGCACCAACGACCGATGTCACCACTAAATTCATGACTAAATTTGAAAAAAAAAATTCATGATTATTCGCACTAAATTCACGCATTGTCAACCCTGGTTTCAGAGTTAGAGAAAGTCAGATTGCAAAGTATGTAAAAAGTTTGCCGCAGAAGCTGTTAACAGTAGCCGACGGATAAAAAAAGCAATTTTTGATGGGACAATTTCAGTGCCTGTTATATCAATGGTAAAGGGATCGTATCGCTGGTATTTATGATGGAATTGGAAGAGTAAGATCACAGACATGATGACTGAAATTTAAAAACAACGCTGTTTCTGCAGACCAGTCCGAAAAAAGAATGCTAGCCAAAATTATTGGAGACCCAATGATTTCAACACAAGCCATTTTGTCCTGGACCAAAATGTTAGAAGAAAGCTTTTCATGATTCTGGCCATGTTTAGCATTTTTTGGTCATTTTTGCACCAAAATCTTTTTGGTCACAAATTTAACATCTGCAGATTACGGTCCAAGGATGACCGAATCCATAACAAACAGTTGCTGATAAGTTGTCAGCTGATAAGTTGTCATTGTTAATCACGCAAGTGTCTTGAACGCAATCTGCAAGTGCCATCCACAGTGGGTATTTACTATGCAAAAATTTATAAAGAATAAAAACTGCAGGGAATGCAGAAACCACCAGCAAAGCACCACGGTTTCCTGCTATACGGATCGTGATCGTCCCCTTATTCTATTTTAGCTTTCATAGCTTTTTAACACAGGGAACTCCACCATTGTCGGCAACAATGCAAAAATTCAACAATGGGCTTTTTGTTCATTTCCCGACCTGCTTCGCAGACGTTTTTAAATGAAAATTATAGGGAATAGAAATGAAAGTTTTTCAGTTGTAAAATCCTATGTAAAGTAGAATAGAGAGACAATTTGAAGAAATGCATGGTTTGAGGCAGATGTGCTTATTTCTTTTTCTTATGAATGTATGAGGGCCCAGGACCAAAGATTATGCTGTCATAAAACTGCATCTGAATGGCCAGACATTTTTGTGCGAGAAAAAACCCACGTCAGAATGGACAGATTTTTTTCGTCACACTTCTTCAGATAGTCTGTCCAAAACAGATTGTCATTTGCAACAATGTACAAAAGGAGAACATTGGAGAATTGACCATTGCCCATTGTTGCAAATGCAAATTTGTTTCGAACAGACGATCTGAAAAAGTGTGCAGGGTGCTCAGCGATCTGTCAAAATGGAATTCCCTGATTTTTCCCTGACCTGTCCAACGCACTTTCCCTGACACCATCGGAGGAGGAATGTGTGAAATTTGACATTTTATTTCGGAAACGTCCAGGGTCCCAGTCACGTTTTTGACACATATTGGACGTGCGGGACAAATTGTCCCAAGTTATAGGCTCCGGGCCAAGATTTTGGACATTTATACTTTGGAAACAGAAGTCAAAAGCAAGAAGAAAGAATTTGAGCAATTTCACAAACAATTTCCCTGAATTTATGGGATTTTGAGCATTTTTCCCTGATATTTCCCTGATTTTCCCACCACCACTAAATTCCCTGACTTTCCCTGATTTTCCAGGTTTTCCCTGATCGCTGAGCACCCTGGTGTGATGCGAAATATCTGTCTAGACTGACGAGGGTTTCTTGTCACACTAAAAAAGTTTGGCCGTTCTGATGCGGCTTCTGGCTTCGGGTCTGGGGCGGAGTGTTTTAGAAGCTGAATAAATTTGGGGTTCAGTTTTGGTGCAATATTCATGTTCTCAGGGTGAAATTTCCCATCATGGAGAGCCAAATGCACATGCAGAGAGGCCAGTAACCATCCCTCTCCGAAATGACACTCATGGCGAGTTGTGACCCAGTAAAATTGAGAGAAGAAAGCAACAGAGTATCTGATGATTCTATTTTTTCAATCTTGAAGGTGCCAGCAAGAACGCAGCATTTTCAACCACCCCAAAGTTTCCAAACCAAATCCTTAGTTTACACACCTTGTTTTAAATTATTGCACTCCAAGTGAATGTTATTCTGGGATTGAAATTACTTTACATTTCGAGCTACTTGACGCGAGATTGCAGCAATACAGTAATGACTTCGCTCTCTGGAGTTTGCTCGTTGCCTAACTACGTTCGTAGTGAAGCTTGTATGTCAATTCAGAGACATTTGTTGAAAAAACTTTGCCTGTTGACTTTTTCAAACACCACAAATTTCCAACTTCTGGGAACTCTTCAGCATTTTCCTTTGATGGCACTCAAATTTGGCCACAGGAGAGATATCACGCTACACACCATCAAGATCCAACAAAGGCCTCAAAACCATTGACAATGGATAAGCAATCACCAGGACTCCAATCACATAATAATGCAAAAGTACAAAGTGGGAAAATAAAATGAGCTCACCATGGTGAATTGGCCTTTTTCAACTAAACATTCACCAGAGTTGAGATTTATATCAACATTTTACCTACCAGAATTTTAAATTTTAAATCAGTCGGCAGTGCCGTGATGCAAGGATAATAGTTGCACTGCACTTTAAGCCTAGGAAGATGTCCGATATAAGCCTATCGATCACTAAAAAGCACACGGATCAGCATAGAGCACCGCTGTGCGAATCATCCAGCAGTTCATTCCAATCCAAAACCATTCACATGCCGAATAACAATAAACAGGACTTCAATGTAGAAGCTGGAAAGATGACACAATCTCCTCCAAAATAGGCATATCTGGAGGCTGATGATGTTGGGAATTGTTGAAAATTCAATCCCAGCACACATATGTAGTAATTTAGTCGATCTGCCAAGAAAAAAGGCCTTTTCTAAAAAGGATTATTTTACCTGCCCCTGTCGGGCATATCCTAATTAGCACTGTTGGGAGAAAAGAATAAGTTAGAAGCATTAGATAACCTAGAGTACCTTATTTAGACCTGTGCAGATTTGGCCCACAAATTACCTACAGAAGATAGGAAAAGAGAAATGGCAGGGAGGGGTGCTTTTGCAGATAACGAGTAAAAAACGTTTTCCAAATTTTTAGTAGTTCTCTTGAAAAGTGCAGAAATGATAGCACACATCAGCCAATGCTCGGCCAAATCCATGTTGAAACAAAATAAATAAAACTCACAGCCGAATCCGTTCGTAAGATTGCAACAAGTGCGACGTTTCGCTCCCACAGCGTGGAGCTTCTTCAGGCGAACCAGCAGAGACTGCGTCGAAGCTTGATCTGTGTTGGGTGAAGGGTTGTGGCAGGTGCAGGGGAGAGGAAGGGAGGGGCTGGGGCGTGGGCGGACAGGTTGGATTGATATGGTTATGTTGGATCCAGGAGGAATGCAGCTGGGTCAAGCTGTATGTCCTCTTGGATTGAATGGATCACTGTTGCAGAGGAGTACCGGGAATTTGAAGTTGCTTGGGTTTGTTGTTTGGTGGGATGGCTTGCTTGTGTTCTTGAGATGATGGCGTAGGGTGGACTTCCATGCTGTGAGAGTGCCGGGGTTGGTTTTCATGGAGTTTTTGTTGGTGAGGATGAAGAAGGATTCCATGTGCTTGCGCTGTTTTGTCGTTTGGCAGGTTGTGATAACACGGGCCTGTTTGAAGTCTATCTGATGTTTCAATGTAATCGCATGATCGGACAAGGCTGTTTTGGAGTGGTTGAGGCGGACGTCTGCTTGATGCTGCTTCAAACGGTGCTGTAATGGAAATTTCGTTTCTCCGATGTAATCTTGTGGGCAGTCATGACATGGGATGCTGTAGATGGCAGGGCCTTGGTTGGCTTGCAGGGGTGTCATTGGGTAGCTGTGTTTGAGTTTGCGGCCTGGTTTGTGTGCAATTCGGACTCCGTGTGGGGCGAGGATGTGTGCTATGGAGGTGGATAGGCCGGGTATGAAGTTGAGGCCGACGGTTGTGGGCTCCGCAGGGGCGGGAATCGAAGTGATGGGGAGGGGATTTTTGGGTTTTCTGGTATTTCCAAATTGCTTTTTCTGTGATCTTGTTCGCTGTTGTCGGAGAGAAGCCATTTGCGATGCAGGCGGACTTTATGTATTCGAGCTCAGCTTGTAGGGTGGGCTTGGTTGAATTGTGCCGGAGAGCACGTAGGTTAGTCCATATGCCATGTCGTTGGGAGGGATGGTGGAAGGAATCTGCGGCGATGTAAGTTGCAGATCGGGTGGGCTTGCGGTAAGTGGAGAACTGGAATCCTTGGGGGTGCTTTGTGATGGGTCAGGTCCAGGAAGTCGATTTTGATGTCCTGCTCGGCTTGGTGGGTAAACTGGATGTCCGGGTGAATTGAGTTGAGGGATTGCAGGAATTGATCAAAGGTGGGGAGTGGGTGGGGCCACAGGATGAGGAGGTCGTCCACGTATCTAAGACTGCAGGTGGGTTTTAGGGTTGCCAATTTTTGTTGTTTTTCGAGGAGCCATTCCATGAACAGGTCTGCTAGCAAGCTGGCGAGTGGGCTTCCCATTGGTATTCCTGTGGTTTGCTGGTAAGCTTGATTGTTGTAGTTAAAGAAGGAAAGGTTGGAGATTGTGCGGACCAGATGGCAGAGTCAATAGTCCAGTCTCTGCTGGTTCGCCTGAAGAATCTCTACGTTGTGGGTGCAAAACGTCGCACTTGTTGCAATCTTACGAACGGATTCGGCTGTGAGTTTCATTTATTTTGTTTCAACATGTCTGATTTGCCCGTTCGTGGTGCTCGTGCTGAAAAAGCTTCAGCAACAAATCTCACCGAAGATTCGTGAAGCCAGCTAGGAAGCACAACCACCAAAGTCCATTCCCTCTCCCTCGCAAAACACTGTGCAACACTCAGTGGCGTAATGGAAGCCATACTGTCTTATGTGGCATATCTATGGTCTACGAAAAATGTAATCAAACACAGTATTGTCTGAAAAGAAAACTGCCCAATGCTTTTGCAATAGGCGTGTGGGCTCACCAATTTTGTTCTCATTGGGCATGTGGTTTGGTTGAAGTTTTACCATTGCATCACTGGCAACACCAAGTCTGGAATTGATCGAGAACCAAGTGCACTTGCGGCACGACTTCCGTTCAAGATGCTCAGACGATGGCACTGATGCCGAAACATGAATGAAATCAATTTTGCATGAGAAAAAAAGTCAAACTCGCCTGGAAAGAGTAAATTCAAGTTTCAGCACTGCCTTTGTAGCGTACCCTTTTTGGAGTCTATTGTTTTCTTGCGTTTTTTTCTTTCATCCTTTTAAAACGGCCTTAGCTCGAAAACCATGATAAGATATCCAAATTTTGGATTCTATATTTTTTGTAGATCTTGCAATTCTGATCAAAATGACATACAGGTTAACTACCTACATTACGATGACGTTTCGGATCACTTTTCCATGTATGGAATCCATTTTATAGGTAACAGCTGTATTTTCATTATTCTTCACAATGCAACATCTGCACTTGCTGAAAAACCATTGTTTTTAAACAACCATTTTTTTTTTGTTTTCTTTCTGTTCTTTTTAAAACTGCCCTTGGAACAGTTTGGTTCTTCCTGATAGCTTTGAACAGACACCTCAATTTTAACTTGATGACTGCTGCCAACAAAAACTGCCACCGATTGCCGCCGATGATGGCTCAAAATATCATGTAAGAAATTGATGTTCCCCATACTTCTGATATACACCAGCATTTCCCAATCTATCGTTTTGGTGTGTCTTGTTTTGATTGCTGTTGCAGAGTAGGTAGACTAACTTTGCATCGTAACATAATTTCACCCCGGCACCTCAAATCACAAGCAGGAAAATCAAGTTTGCAAGCAAGGAGAGAAATTGAAAATGATCTCCAACATGCAGGGATGGGTACGTATTCTACATGGGGTTTTCTACGTGTCCAATCAGGCGTACACAACTGCAGCGTACGTGTCATTGTGAGTACACAATTATGGTAATGCTCTCTAAAAGCATTTCCTGAATTGTGTACGTCGTAGAAAACAAACGTAGAAAACTATTTTCTACGCGCGTAACAAATTCACGTAGAAAACTATCGATGGTAGAACTATGCTTTTTTATTTATTTTTGTTTTGAATTCCAATTTTCGTAATCATAATACTGTACCACATACACCTAGCAATTTGAACCTTCTGTTTAAGTGCCATTTACGCTCGTAGATATACTCTCGTTACCAAAGTCTTCAAACATATGAGGTCATTATTAACTCGGGCACCATTTGGAATCAATGGCAGCAATCGCAGCAAAAGATCATGATACTCGTGTGAGGCGTGATGTTGTACCCACGGAGCACTGTTGAAATCAGATGGCCCTGTATTAGTCAGTCCTTTACAGATATGTCCCATGTTCGAGAAAATAGACTGTATGTAGAAGGCTGAAGGCCACTGATAAGTAGGTGATCAATAGGAGGCAGGCCGTTTCACGTGGAATGGGATGGATTCCAACAAGTGCCATCTCATGGTGTCTCAAATGCTAAAAGAAGATGCAAGGCAAGGTGTCTCCAATGTGCAATGTAGAAAAGTTATTGCAAGCAAAGACAGGCTTGAAGCACACAATGGTATCTTGATTAATCTCACAGTGTAATCTCAATTGTTATTTGTTGTCTCTAAATTTGTGAATTGTGATCGCAAAGAATCTCATTTGGTCCCTTGTGCTTTGCTTGAGGGGGGCCACCTTGAAAAAGGTGAAAAAAAAAAGAAAATGTCGCATGTTTTCAAATGCTGTTCCTCCAGATACTATGATGTTTTCTGAGCATTTTGGTCCAAAAATGAGTAAAATCCAAATAACTTCACATGACCATATTTCAATATGCGATGCAAATTCGACTACTGCATTTTCACCATTTCCCTAAAAAATTGACCATTCCAAACCCCGTTTTTCTCGCATTTTGATTTCCGGTCCAAAAAAGACTTTCGAATAGCATATTTCAGTTGTTTTTAGGGCCAGAAAGGTGAAATTTGTACCCAGATTGAAAAAAATGTGCTCTTTCAAGTGACAGAGTCGGAATATTCGATTTCTTTTGCCGAAACCATGTTTGACCCTAATTATCGAAATAACCTGCCGCTTATTTATTGCGATCATGTTTTTACTTCCAGAACACCTGCCTACTTGGAGTCAAAATTGTGAACTTCTGACTGTCACTTGAATTTTCATCAAATTTTGACCCTGCTTTCAGTGTCAAATTGAAAAAATTTTCACTCAATAATCTGGGTACCGCTACCTTCAAAGTTTCGCTAAGCTTTTTTACAAAAAGGCTGCCATATGAGAACCAGATGACTCAGGGGGCTGAAATTTTGCAAGAACACCGATATAGTGACCCCCCGCATGTGCACCAAAAATAAGCTCAAATCGGTGAAGAATTGTTGATTTTGGAATTTTGGGTGGGCCCCCCATAGCATGAATGCTGATCACAGGAGCGCAATCGATTTTTCTGATTTTGGCCTTTTTCCATTTCCTGGCCTTGCTTTAAATCAATGCTTTGCTTTAACATTTTTCCGTTTTCTTTACATTTTTAAAATATTAGGTGAGTACACCTATCGGCGCAGGATTATGCTGCCTTTGCATTAAAATTCAATGGAAAGGCAGCATAATGCCGCGCCGATGGGTGTACCTATGCAGAAAACTTCCGGCTACAGATTAAAGAACGTTTTCAAGCTTTTAACAGCTTGTTACAAGCTTAATAGTTGTTACAAACTCAATAGTTTGCAGATTGTAAGATTTAAATGAAGTATGAAGTTAAGACCAATTACAAATCTAAAAATTAATATTTTCATCGAAAAATACATCTAGAAGAGTTGTGTACGTCACCACTCTACCTTGCAGTTATTTGCCGTAATTGTGTACGTCGAATTGAGTTTTCTACGCGTAGAAAACTCGACGTAGACAACCCCGACGTAAATTACGTCTAGTTCCGTACGTCTACCCATCCCTGCCAACATGCATGCATGTTTCGGGCAAAATAACCTGAATCCGCTGCAACACAACAGCGGAGGAAAATTGAAAGCAGGATAATGAAATTGTTTGACTTTTGAGTAAAATTTTCTAAAATTATCACCACATCCAGGGTGCTCTGGTACTTATAGTTATCCAAAAAGGGCCCATGAAAAAATCCAGAGACAAAATACAGAGAGATATGCGATCGTCAGGCCAAGTGGCCAGGATTCCCTGAAAACCTGGAACTTTTTTTCTATATTTCCTGATTTTTCCAACATCGCCTTACCAATCGCATTTCACTGAGTTGCACTTATCATCCAGATAGTTCAAGTTGACACACTCTAACCAGAGGCGACTTTGGCATGAATTCCCAGTGCAATTGGAAACACCACTTTCACCTCACATCTCCTTAATGGTGCAGCGAGTGCTGGGAAAAGAGGCATTAATAGAGCAGGTTTCCTGGGAGTTTCTCAGTTGACTTTCTGAAAACTCAAAACAGAGGAGATCATGGCCGATTGTGAGATCCTTAGATTGGAACCAAGCACTAAGCATATTTTGGGATCTAGCCATTGGCTAGTTCATAGGATTATCGGTCGATTCCTAAAACGAAGATTAATCGGCAGATCGCCACGACCCGCGGATCAACAAGTGGCGATATGGTTGACCTTGTCATTAGCAGTATCGATGTGAATCCAAATATTTGTGGTCAACCACCTCACCACTCGTCGATCCGCGGATCGCATCGATCCACCGATTAATCCTCGTTTTGGAAATCGGCCGTATATGTTTTGTTTGATGATGAGAGTTGGGCCACACTGCACCTCAAGATTGTTATCAACAGATGTTGATGCTGTTGCGAAGAAAAGAACACATTGTTTCTTACTTTTGTTGACCGTCGGGGGACTTTCATCTTCATCTTCGTCTGATATTTCACTGCTTGACGATGATAACATTTCAGTGCCTGTCAATAAAAAAAGAAGAAAAACAAGATTAAAAGGTTCACTTCCAGGGAAGGGAGCGAGCAATTTAAAACAGGGCTTGGGTTTCAGTTTCCGGGTAAAAATAACATTTTGTCTTAGCAGACGACGCATTCGCGTCTGCAAAAGACAAAACAAAAAAAAAGGATGAAAATCAGTTCGTATTTTCCATTTTGATTCTTTTTTGAATTTTAACTAAAGCTATATCAACCTGACCTGACCTGGCCTGGCCTAACCTGCCTCTCCACCTCAGCCTGGTGTTTACCCACTGCAAATGATCGAAAAAAATTCCATTTTGGCGACAACAGGATTTGAATCACAGAAATAGAGGACCGCTGGATTCGGAGTCCAACGCCTCA
This sequence comes from Sinentomon sp. SZTP_YWyxl, assembly GCA_030068105.1. Classification (NCBI taxonomy): domain Eukaryota; kingdom Metazoa; phylum Arthropoda; class Protura; order Sinentomata; family Sinentomidae; genus Sinentomon; species Sinentomon sp. SZTP_YWyxl. The sequence goes on from JASGXE010000664.1 coordinate 13,766, forward strand.
ACCACTACATTTTCAACCTCATTCAAATCTTCAAAACTAGGCTTGTTGCCTCTATGCTTCCATTGGTTCTTGAAAATAATGATGTCACATTTACAGAATTGGATTGGAGAAAAAATATGCTGTTGTGTTCCTTTGCCTGTGAGCACTGTCTAGTTAAAATTGCACCATGAAATGGTTGGGTAAGCGCACTAATTGTTAAAAAAAACAAATCTACAACCAAAAACTGAAAACAAACCTTTAATGACATGTCGAATACGCTTCCTCGACATTCCCAGCAACTCATCAAGGCAGAGATCTTGTAATTCTTCCAACGGAACTTTCTATACGGTAAAAAAAGAACAAAAAAAAACTTTTTTTTTCTTTCTAGAGAAAGTACATCATATTCTTATTTTATCTGGAGACACGAACCGTTTCACAAACACTCTCAGTAATTCCTGAATTGAGGCCAATTTCGGATCGACTGAGCAAACTCGGAGACGACGTTTCAGCCCCTTGTCTGGAGCCTTTTTCGAGTCAAAACGACACTGAAACCTTTTTCCATTCAATGCGTGACCCGGCTGAACTGCACAGTCGCACAACACCAGCTGCACATAAAATACCATGTCGTTTGACACGAAAAAGGCTCCAGTCCAGGGGTAGAAACATTCGGTCGTGTGCACCAAAGCCACAAACCCTAACCCTAAGCTTAAAAAAGTCAATTCCACATTCAGATGCACCTTTCTCAACGATGGAAAAGGAATACTCTTGTGCACAGAAATCAAATTTTCCAACAGATTTCTATACAAAGATTTTATGTATAGAACTCTGTGGGAAAATCTGATTTCTATGCACAACAGCATCCCTTTTCCATGGTTGAGAAAGTTGCATCTGAATGTGGAATTGACTTTTTTTAAGCTTAGGGTTGGGGTTAGTGGCTTTGGTGCATACGACCGATTGTCTCCTAACACACATTCGTTCTGAAAATGGCCTCAATTCAGGTAATTATAGTACTGACAGCATAATAATTAGAGCACTCTGAAAATGGTGAAAAGGAATTGTCACCGCCAAAACGAAATCAGCCATTTCAACCATCTTTTGTGATTTCTTTATCATTTCAGTCAATTGAAAGGCAATTCTGGCAATTGTGAAAGGGCGATTTTCCACGAAATTCATTGATTTCCACGAAATATCTCCTTTTTTCACGATATACATTTGAAAACGTTGTGTTTTTCCTTTTTCAATTAGTGGCAAGCATCGTGCACAAAAATGTTTGAAAAATAAAGCTTTCTTTTGCTCTTTTCTCAGTCTCTTTCTTCAGTTTATTTACATCATTTTTCCAATGTATTGTTCCTGCAAAATTCAAAGCAATCACATTGTAAAAATGATTGAAAATGCGTTTTTGACAGGTTCTGGCCTTTTTATTTCCACCGCCAAATAACGAAATTTTTAGACTTTTGAGCGAAATTTTCAAAAAATTATCACCATTTTCAACGTGCTCTAATAATAATCTTCTTTAGCATCAAACTTCATTCAATGCTTATTGCAGACAAGTCTTTTTTTCTTTCACAGAACTAAACTCAAGCAGCACCTTCTTGAGTTCAGTTGCTCATCAACGAGGGTGCAATACCCCCAAAACATCACCCTCAAACTGATACTGAGATCTGAATGGCGTCAAGTTAGTCTTTTAATTTCTGGGGATGAATAAAATTCAAAACAAAGAAAAAAATGGAATAGAAATTCAGCGATTAAACTGTAAAACCAGAACGAGGGAGGGGGGGCGATTGCCAAAATTTCATGTTTGTATAGAGGGCCAAAATTTATGTTTGTATAGAGGGCCAAAATTTCATGTTTGTATAGAGGTGAAATTCGAATATTTGGGTGTATTTCTTCCTCATCTAGAGGGGCACCCCCTCGCTCCCCTACAATTTAAGCACTGAATAGAGTAACAATAAAAGCATCCACTGATGCACAGTCACCACGTGAAACATTGTGCTTCTCAACAGTGAGTGATCCAAGATTTATCATCCAATTTGTGATTGATAAAGCCCCACATTCGAGGGGGTGAAATGCCAGAACTGTTATTGTCAAATTTACAAACTGCTGGCAACCTCTTGTTCCATTTCTTTCAACTAAATAACTTTTTACATAGACAAATGAGGACGATGCTAATGTCATCTGCTGTAGGAAGTGAAAATTACAAACCAAAATATGTTCCAAGGCGTGGAAACTTGGAGATTGCATGTTAACAGAATGGATAAATAACTAACTTGACGCTATTTCGATCTCCGTTTTTCAATTGTTGAGGCGTGACGTTTCGAGGATATCGCACAGTCGTTCGTCAACGAGGGTGCGATATCCTCGAAACGTCACGCCTCAACAATTTAAAAACGGAGATCGAAATAGTGTCAAGTTAGTGATTTATCCATTCTGTCAAAATATGTTCTTTTGTACCAGTCTTGCCTCACTAGGGCACTCGTCAGTCACCCTCACTTATCAGGAGTTGCATGAGGCTTCCGGGTGAGATGCTCCAGCACTCCCAGTGAGGCAAGGTTGGTTCCTACCAAATATCATCTTTTGGTTATAATTTGACCTCCTACAGCAAACGACACTAAGTAGTCTGCTGTAGAACATTTTTCATTGTAATGTATGCCGAAATACCGGGAGAGGTCTTGAAGCCCGAAGTCTGCAGTTTCTGTAAGAATACGAAATTGATTCTTTCTGGGCACTGTCTGTATAAACCACCAAGGAAGCGTGATGATGTTGTTGGTGGTGTCAAGAGTGGATGGTTACGTACAAATTTTAATTTTAAAAACCTTTTCGCCTAAAATTGTCCAATCTCAGCAACAAAAATGATAAAAAATGAAAAACTGAAGACAGGTTTAAAAAAACAGGTAGACAGGTTAATTTACATGTAAGAAACTAACTTTGAGTGAAGGAGGGATCAGTTGCGAGAGTTGTTTCTTTTTCAATATCTTGAAAGCATGTTGCAGGAGTGAAGCCGAATCCTTCTTATCAAGGTGAGAGGTCAAAGGTTGGAACTCCCTCTCCAAATCCAATTCAGAATCAGACGATGTCTCCAAATCTTCAGTCTTTGGTGGTGCCGGTTTTCGTGATTCCTTCTACGGAAATGGGAAAGAAGAAGAGTTAGTGGAAATATTTCACAAAAATACGAAATGGTTCCATAAAGAAACCAACTAAACATCTAAAATTAGTGAAATAGAAAGTCTCAGTAACTTTGGCAAACTGATTATGACCTTTCCACATGTAGGTAGGTCCATTTGTTGGACTGAAGAAAAGGTACTCAATTAGAATTTCAGATACCAGGCGGTCCACAGCGCATTGGTTTCCCCTGAGGCCGTCCAAGCCAAAAAATAAGAGTGATATAAAAAAGAGTAATTAAGAGTAAATATGGCTCAAATTGCATGAACCATGTACATTCCAGGCACATATTTACAAATGACTGAAAAATTCCAAGGATGGAAGATTCACTGCCTTAATAACGTTGGCGGATGGTCAGACCTAAAAGAATATCTGTTCCCCCCTAACTACGTGGGCAGGCATGATCACAATTTTAAACTCCGGTCAAAGATTGCCCGCAGAGATGTGGGGAAGTATTCTTTTGTGTGTAGGACAGTAAGGGAATGGAATGCTTTGAGCCCTGTGGTCTTTGGCAATGCTCGTGATATAAGTGCTGACACGTTTAAGAGAAATATTATGCGGAGGACGAATTAATCTAGTTTTTATCCTGTCTGGATTAATTACACGTTGTTTTGATTCATGTTGTCTTTGCGTCACACTATGACAATGCCTTCTGGTTGCTATTGTTTGTGCTATCCACATTGTAATTTGCGCAGAAGTCCATGCAAATTAAAACTAATAATAATAATAATAATAATAATTCCCCAGTTTCGTTACATCAGTTCATCGTTCTTCAATTTCAATGAATGGGCAAACACAAAATAACAAATATTCCATTATCCAATCAGAGTTGAAACATTTTGCGGTCAAATTGGCGCCTTATCCTCATTGATGCTGACCATGATGCGGCACAGCAGAAGATAACAGCCCATTTTTTGCCAACTGGAAAAAAACTGTCCTCTGCTCAGGACATGACAAAAAAACACTGGAAGTGTCATTGATGGAAATATTTAAAGAAAATTGCATTTAAGCACCATTCAGAGGCAAGTCAGTGTCTGTAACTGGTCAACATTAAAAACTTAGAGCTCAAGCTCAGGTTGAATGTTGATCAGTTACAGATGCTGGCTTGCCCTGGAATGGTGCTTAAATGCAACTTTCTTTATTTATGTTCCCCTGCAGAGGGTTTTCTGCTTTTATTTTTGGTTGATCCGATCCCAGAGAGTGCAGTTTTGTCTTGCCACCACCATCGGCCCCCTCTCATGTGGCAACTGATAAAGGTTGAGGGATAGACAGAAACAAAAATGTGGTCTTTGGGGAATTTGATCAGCCGCCATTTTGTTTATTTTTCGACGGAAATATTACACTCAACAGACGATTTGTTCTCATTTGCACTTGAAGATAAGCACAGCTGACGTTTTGGAGGCATCCCGCTCTCCGTTGACAAAGCCAACTACTGGATCGGAGAGGAGGATGTCTCAGATATGTCAGCCTGCAAGCACAATGGTGAATGAATCAGCTTGTGAGACTGGTGAGATTAATACGGGGTTGACGCTAATGGCGGAGAGAAGGGTCCGATGAAAAACGACTTCGGTGGAAAAGTTCAGTGTGAAAAGCTCGATTTTCAAAGTTTGCCGCATTGTCTGACGGGAGCTGTCAAGTCAAGAAAACCTTGTCACATTCGGGCGAAATTAACACCGAAGCAGTTTTCCAATGGACCTATCTCTCCGCTGTAAGTCTGGATTGTGAGGTAAATTTTTGTCATCAGAGAAATGATGAAAAAATACTTCACAACTCGAGTTAACGTCACTCACGTCATATTCTCTCTGCAATGATGAGTGTGATTGGTATTTCTGCTTCTCCAAGTTTTCCCTGTTGGCTGCTCCAAGTTTCCCCTGGGTAGACTGAATATGTGGACAGGTATGATCCTGGAAGTGAGAAAAACATCCTTTATCTTGTGATAAAGGACTGTGGGATGAAGTTGTATGCTTATTCATGTGTCAAACAAAAAAGGAAAACATGATATCGCCATAAGCGGGGTGTGGGCTGGAAACTTGGAGAACTTGAGATAAAAAAAAACTAACTTGATGAATTATTCTCCAGTTGAAAACAGCGGAGCTGACGTTTTGGAGGCATCCCGCTCTCAGTTGACGAAACCAACCTATGGATCAGCGTAGCAGACAACGGCTGAGACTACATGGGGCGTTCTTCACAATCGATCTCTAAAGTTAAAGTTGTCAGATGAAAACCCATGTTGAATGTGTTTTTATTCAACATGACAACATGGGTTTTCATCTATCTACCTTGACTTTCGATATCGATTGTGTAGAACGCCCCATGGAGTCTCAGCCGTCGTCTGCTATGCTGATCCATTAGTTGACTTCGTCATTGGAGAGTGGGATGCCTCCGAAACATCAGCAGCTCCGCTGTCTTCAACTGGAGAACAAATCATCCAGTGAGTTATCTAACGTCCATTACGTACCCGGTCAGATTCCCGACTTTTACGCCTTGAGTGCCGACTGCCGCTACGCTTGCTGCGGTGCCTTCTGGAGGATCTTCTGTGATGGGATGACGACTTATGACGAGACGATTTTTTGCTTGCTTGCTGCATAGCTTCTGGACGAGCCTGTCAAAAGTGTTAAGGGTGTAAAGTGTTGTTAGAAAACTGCGATCGAAATTCTAATTTAAAACGTCCCAGCTTACCAGTAAGAATGTTGGGGGATTTTCTAAATCGATAAATCGCCAGGGATATGAAAATTAAAGTGCACAAGGACAAGTAAATCTAAGTTCTTAGGAAGTAAGCATTCATTTTAACGATACCATTTTTATGACAGGACAACGTCGACAGTGCAAAGTTCGACCAAAGGCTTCAAGCACCAGCACCAGCCGACAACAACTGTCAACGGTCTCTGTTAATGCTTGATGGAAATCATTTCAGTGAAAATTCCTCCTGCACTTTGGACACACTGCACCCTTCTTACGTTTGGTACCTAAGTCCTTTTGGTGGCATACTTTACAGGCTCAGCGTTGACGATCTTACAACTATTGGTGTCTTCGTGGCATTAAGAATAATTTTTTACTAGTGTTTAAAATTTCGCGCAAGACATCGCTGTGACACCTCTGTGAAGAACCATGATGACTCATGACGACTTCGGCGTGGTGGGGGTCTAAATCAATCCTTAAAATTTTCGACTCTAGCCGTTTAAATCGTGGTGATTGTATGAAAAATAAAATTACAGCCGATGCATTGGAAATAAGTTGAAACATAGCCGTGGATGCCGTCAGTCTTGCAAAGGATTTTGTGTGACTGGAACCGTGGAACCTGTAAACAGATCTTACAGTAGGACTTCCTTGCAAAATGGGGACGGATCGTCCAACAGTCACTGCTCTAAAAACTTACCGACATTCAGGAAAACAGGCGAGACCCAGCACAGTGGGTATCTACGAGTCGGAGTGGGGAAGTTAACCATATTCAGCATTACACCAACCCATTAATAAGCTAATTCAACCTTTTTAAGTCCAATTAAAAGCATCTGCTTTGTCACCAAGTCCAGGATGCCACATGTGGTGCTCTGCTTTCCACTTCACATAGGCCAAACACAAGTATGTGGCCTGAACTCAAAGTCCAGAGTGCTGCATAGGGTACTCTGCTCCTACTAAACTCTGCTGCATGTCTGGTCTTTGTATCTGGAATAACAGGGCTCCAATGGTGGTGCTCTGGTCTTGGTGCCACTGCATTGAACAATACATCTTGTTTGTGCAGTGCATCCATATGAGCACCAACATATGGCGCTCTGGTCCGGAAGAGGTTTAAACACGAAGAGGTTTCTACAGGGAAGGGTAGCTAAAATATACAGTTCCAAATTTTAGGGGTTGAATTGATCATATCCTGCGATGATATTTTGCCAAAATGATAACATTGTTAAATGATGACCGGACAAAAAATGCAGCACACAGTTCAGGAAGGCCTGACTTTACAATTCAAAATACCCGCAACCAGAATTAAAAGTATGTACGGTAGGATAGGTACCTGCAATGCAACCGTCATTTGGGCGTAACTATCAGTTCCTGTTTTGAAGAGGTACACATCGCATCCACCAAATTACATTTTTTCCGGAGAAGAAATCACACGAATTTCTCCATAATGGAGTGAAACACATGGAGGTGTCACTGTTATTTCACACTGATGAGTGATGATTCAAGTCAATGAAAGTTTTGAACCACTACATTTTTTTAATGTTAAAATCCTACAATAAAATTGAAACCTAGTCTAAAATCCTTAAAAAACCTACAGATTATTAAGTAGGTAGATATATTTTTAAATTGACGGAAGGAGGGGACAGGGAATGGCAACCTTGTGTGGCTGATGGAGCAAGCAAAAATGTGTCAGACATGGTAAGATTTCAAGACAGTTTGCAATGGGAAAAAAGTTTTTGCACCAACGGGAGAGAGATCATTTTTGAAAATAAGTGGCTGCCAAATGTAGTGAATGCCAAATGCAATATCTTTTCTGTATTTTCTTCATTTGGGATAACTGCTTTATGATAGCTTTATGAAATGAATGTGTGGTTCCCAGTAGGGCTGAGTGGAATTCGACATTTAGAAGTCGGGTAAGAATCGAGTCGGAACTACGTAAGGTCGGATTGGAATCGGAATTTATGCCGGAATCAGAACCGCGATTGTCTGTTTCTGTGTGTTTTTGCGTTGCGACGATATCAAAAGACCCTTTTGGCCTTTCAGAAAATACAGATCCTGGAAAAATCCCCTTTTTGGAACAATTCCGCCCTTGCGGAACTTCTGAAACTCGGAAAATTCCATCATTTCCTTCACGAAAGTCTCGGCACAATTCCGATTTTTCGGAATTTTGAGAAGTTCCGATTTTGATTCCGAGTTCCGAAGACGGTGTTCCAACTCACCAGTAGTTCCCAGACATCCGGCTGCCAAACAAATATTTGGCTTCAATCTGAACCAAACCTAATCAAACCTAAACTTCAAACCCATCCAACCTCGGGCAGATGTAGAAGATGTCCACGGCAGCCATATTGTCCGGCTCCAATTTCATTGCATGTGTCTAATTGACGCAAACCTCAGCAATCATCACTGGTATTGCGTACCTGAATCTGCATTGCAATATTGAATATTGAATCTGCAATATTCTTCTAGTTAACTGTACTTGTGCCTACAAAACTAGAATTTTTGTTTTTGGACATTATAGCTACCTACTGGAAAAATTATCTTTTTGGGCTATCAACGTGGTGTGCTTCCTTTGTGCCACCTGTGCCATTCGAAGTTATGGCAGTGGCAGATTTGTGAGCGAATGGGTCGAATTGTTTGTGATGGCCACCTGTGGGGTCTAGGCAAGCTGCCCCAACAGCATGAGACAACAGCCCCTTGCGAGCAGTTTGGGGACAGCGTTCACCAAAAGCCGGAGCCTTTTGAAAAATCACGAGGTTTCCAAATGGCACCTTTTTCAAGGCATTTCCTGTTTCATTTTCTTGGACCTCACACGAAGACATCACATCCACCTTTGAATGGGCAGACCATCTCAATGTGGGCCAATAATGTGACCTAGGTATCGTAATCAGCAATTGATACAAAGCATCATGGGCTTCCGTCAAGTGCCAAGTTGTTTCACATGGCCTCCCACTGAGACTGATCTTCAGGAGTGTGGTTCAGTGGGAGTTTCGGAACAAAGCTCTGCAGATCACCCTGCACTGGACTTAAACAGCATGGTGTTAATTTGTCAACCAGACCAAACACCAGCTCCTTTTGACTACATCAGCACAACCCACACCTTTTGACTACATCAACATACTCCTGAAGATAAGCCAGTGGGAAGCCGTGTGAAACAAGGCCGGGCACTTGACGGAAGCCCATAATGCTTTGCATCAGTTGATGTAAACATTAATCACGTGCACGGCATGTGAAATGATACCATGTCGTGAAATTCAAACGAAGATCCCAATTTGACCAGAGAAGCAGGTGTCTGTCAGCACAAATCCAAGACACTCGGTCGTATGCACCAAAGCCACTAACCCTAACCCTAAGCCTGAGAAAAGTCAATTCCATGTTCAGATGCACCTTTCTCTACGATGGAAAAGGAATTGTTGTGCATAGAAATCTGTTGGAAAATTTGATTTCTATGCACAACAATATTCCTTTTCCATCGTAGAGAAAGGTGCATCTGAATGTGGAATTGACTTTTTTCAAGCTTAGGGTCAGGGTTAGCAGCTTTGGTGCGTACGACGAACTGAGAAATAAATCGATCCGGATTTAAAAAAAATCTTGGTGGTTGAAATTCCTTTCTCAGCTGGTTCCTGGGTAAAATTTTTAGGACATCTAGGAGAAAGAAACTACCACATACCTGCTAGAAACCTAATGAACCTAATTGTTTCAACCTTGACCCACAAGATCATTCCACTCTAAAACAGGGTGCCGGATATAAGGGGATATATCCCCTGAGTAGGAGCATCATTTCGGCCTTTTCATCAAAATGGTGTTGCCCAATTTTGATATGGTTCTAAAGCATATGATTTTTAGTGATAACCATTGATTTTTTAGTCATACATGTTTGTTGACAGTGATTGGCATTGTGAATGGAATCAGCTGGAGACACGGCCATGTAATGAATGTTAAAAACAACGTCACAAAAATAAAAGTCACCACACCGTGTCGAGTTTTATTATTGTGACATTTTAACCTTGTTGACGTGATCGTATCGCCTGCTAATCCCATGATTTTTTTTTTGATGAAACCATCAGCAGAGTTGCAAAGAGGAATCACGGACAAAAGTTGGACGTATCAAATTCTATATCACCATTTTGGTGAGAACTCTGAAGGAACATCTAAATCAAGCAATTGGAATTTTCAACCCTCTTTCGAAAAATACCATGCACTTCTTTTGTTGGTATCTACATCTGAGTTTCCAAGAGGCTGATTCGTGTTTCTTTTGGATGTGAAGTCAGAAAGGGTTCAATCAAATTGCAAGACGGTTGGCAAAAAACGAATGGATTTTTTGTTACAAACGTTTGCGATTTTTCTAGACATTGATATAAAAGTGTGTGGGAAATTATGATGGCTTTGTGGAATGTTTGATGAATTTTCAAAAAAAAAAAATATTTGTATTTTACACGCGTATTTCCATAATTATTGAAGATTCAATCAATTCAATTTGGTAGGTAACACCTGGTATCCTATGCCTACCTATTCTTAATTTTATTAATAACACCCTAGTTTTTTTTAAATACAGTAATACAAAATACAAGCTGCACAAATCGAGAAAAACGACAAACTGTGTGATCGTGTTTGCTTTGGTTTGTAACTTTTTAGAAAAGGAACCTTTGTGGGTATCTATGTTTTCAGAGTTAGGTATGTGACAATCCTTTTAGAGTAGTTAGGTATTTGAAAATCCTTTTGGAGTAGGTATTTGACAATCCTTTTAGAGTAGGTATTTGACAATCTTATGTTCATGCTAGATGCAGAAACACAGAAAATAAGTGGGAGTCACTTCTCTAATCCCAAAACACCATAACCAATAACATTGATCAACACCGGAGAAGATTGTTGAAGTTTTAGAAGAATGCTGCAGGCCAAGGTTGATAATAATTAATCACGTGGGTCTAAATATACGAATAGATATCATTCTGTTATGTGCTGGTTTTGCCATTTTATCTGCTCAGACAGACAGGAGCAATATTCTGGTAACGACTTAGGTCACCTAAGTCGTTACCAGAATATTGCTCCTGTCTGTCTGAGCAGATAAAATGGACTTTCTTTCTTTCTTTGAGAGGCAAGGTATGCTTTTTAGGAAATTTTTTAGGTTATTTTAGACACAAGGGAATAGTACCAAAAACAGTTGCAGATAACGCATATCATCGCTATAATTTTGCAATTTCAAACAGCAATTCAAACATTTCCCTGAAATTGTGCACAAGCACCGTAATTTAGAACTTGCTGTTGTTTCTTCTTTGGGCTTTTTAAGGGTCCAGCAAGCAAGGGACTCTGGTCTCTGACGTGTCCATGAAGGCGATGTTAATGGACACACACATGTGTTTTTCCCATTTCACTGTTGCCTCCGAAACTTTTTTTTTCTTTTTATTCTCATGGAGGCAGCAGAAATTAAAATGCTAGATTTCTACAGAGAGTACGAGCTGTCAGATTTTGACCGCGGTAAGAACATGGGATCTTTCTGTTTTGCAGCATAGATTATTTGACAAAATCCGAGCAGTCGCAATTTTTTACATGCATGAAGTACATTAATTCCGCCGCTGATACTTAGGTACCTACAAATAATGATAATGCGGACGTTGAAGAAAACTGTCTTTCATTCCTAAAAACCCTATCAGATTTCTTGGGGCTTGTAGGTACTTGTCACAAGATGGAGCACTGTAACAGAACCAGGGTTGCCACTCAAAATCCAGAGCAGAATCCCTGGATTTTCCAGGTTACTTTCCCAGGTCTTAAAGGCTATGGGGAAGGACCCAGGCACCGACCCTATGGGGGGTCTGGGGGCCAAGCCCCCCAGTAATTGGGGTCTGGGCATAGCCGCAGCAGGGTTGAAAGGGGCAAAGCCCCTGGTGGGGAGGGGGGGTCCGAGGTGCGAAGCCCTCCAGAAGATGAAGAAATTATAAAATGTGTGGTTCATTTTGGCTGAAATTTTCATGTTGTTGAAACGAAATTTCCCTCCAGGGTGAGCAAAAAATAGAACGAAGCATTCAATATTTTTTGGATTTTCCCCTTTTCTCCCTCAAATCCGTGGATTTTTCTTGATTTCCAGGTGCAAATTTACAATCCCCTGGATTTACCAGGTTTTCCAGCTGGGTGGCAACCCTGGGAACGTTGTTTTGTTTGCACTTGAAGCCGCAGCAGGGTTGAAAGGGGCAAAGCCCCTGGTGGGGGGGTCCGGGGTGCGGAGCCCTCCAGAAAATGAAGAAATTATAAAATGTGTGGTTCATTTTGGCTGAAATTTTCGTGTTGTTTTTTGCTCACCCTGGACGAAATTTCCCTCCAGGGTGAGCAAAAAATAGAACGAAGCCTTCAATATTTTTTGGATTTTCCCCTTTTCTCCCTCAAATCCGTGGATTTTTCTTTATTTCCAGGTGCAAATTTACAATTCCCTGGATTTACTAGGTTTTCCAGCTGGGTGGCAACCCTGGGAACGTTGTTTTGTTTGCGCTTGAAGGGCAGAGAAGACACCTTGCAATTGGTAAAGTGATGGCACTCTTGCAACTCGACTTGGGATGCAAAAAGGCCAAGCTGTCTCACTTCTTCTCTCTGGCATCTTCTCTTTCAACAATTCGCACAACATGGAAAGGGTTTGAGAAATGACACACTCATTCTTGATCAAGTTCAGTTGATACCGCAAACACCGAATAAAGAAGCGTCACTGCCTCTCCCGTTAAACTATAAAATTAGGAGTAGGGGGCACTATAAAATCAGAACTCTGCATGGAGGGAGGAGAAATTTGAACATTAGGGCGCATGCCTTTGTTGGGGGTGCGCCCCTTGACGCATTCCCCATTACTTACATCAGTTTCATACTGTATTGCTGTGTGGACAATGCTTTTCCTCGGAATTAGTTCAGGTTTTGTTCTTCAATTACAAACTCTGGATGCATTTTTTCAAAGCAGCAGTCGAAAGTGTGGGTGGGTGGGTACTGCTTTCACCAAAAAGCATTGTTGCATTTCACCAGCTTTGTTGTGGCGGCGGAATTAATGCGCCCATACATGTGCTTTTCCCATTTAACTGTTGCCTCGGAAACTTTTTTCCTTTGCTTTTACTCCCATGCAGACAGTAGAAATTAAAGTGCCAGATTTCACAGAGGTTTCTGGAGATGTCAGATTTTGCCCTGGGCTTCAAAGAGGAACTTTCGTTTCTGCAGCATGAGTTTTTGCTAAAATCTGAACAGTCCTAATTTTTTACATGTATGAGTATGATTAATTCTGCCACCACTCTACATTTTGTCAGGAAAGCGAATCCGACCACCTAGGTACTTCTTTCAAGGGCAAGAAAGGGAGTCGAGGGAGAAGAGCATTGCTTTTTGTGGGGTACCTTGTGACTTGGCATCAGCATCTTTCACGGACGCAGTCTAAATAACGACCAGCATGACATATTCGTATTGTGAATGTTTTCAGGGGTGGAACATATTTTGTAAACTAATGGATGAGGTCTAATGGATGGGTGGCACCTATCAGCGAAACACATAACAAGAATATGGCACTGTAAATGATTTCATCATAAATTAATATCAACTGTCAAGCTAAATATATTCTAAAACCTGTGGTGGAAGAAAAAAAGAAAAATGTGTTGATAAATTCCACATGTGTTCATATTTGTATTCCGACCATCAAAATATCCTTAGATCTAGGTACCTTTCTGCAATAAAGCGGAACAATGTTTTACATTAAGTCTCAAGACCTGTTAGGTCTTGTGATGTTATAGCTTTAGAGGAGCGAATGACCTGGCTAATCATGCCACAGTGTCACTTTCCATAGGTATGAGTACCTACCTATGGCAGGTACCCACCTACTTAGGGACCTATCTGCCAACACGGGTAGGTACATTTTCTGTCTCCCACGCTTATTTGGCTTTCGGCATTTAGGTACTTATGGTAAATGCTGCCAGAAATGGTGGCAATTTCCATGGGTATGGTTCCTGGGTACCATACCAATTATCTATTTTTCAAAAATCAAAAATATACCTATCAAATCTATTTTTTTTTTCATTTATCAAAATATACTCCAAATTCACAACATAAAGTTGAGTTTAAAATTCCACTTCAAAGCGAGAAAACTTGAGCTCTCCGCCACTTACGGTTTAACCCATGTGGAATTTTGGACTCAAGTCAATGTTGTGAATTTGGTCTTTGGCCGATTGTTTGTGTTTTTTGGCTGATTGTGTTTGTTGTTTCCTCCCCAATTTATATTCATGATAAATATCATTGGCTCAATATGCCAATTTTTCGTTTCAATCTGAAAAGGTGTCTAAAACGTCTTGAAGCGTCTCTTTTGAAACAAATTGTGAGTCTCAATTGCAAGTCATCCCATGTGACATTGTCAACAAAGGCGAAAATGAACCATTTTATCCGATACACTTCTCCTACCTACAAACTCCATTCATCCTAATTCCAGGTCGGTATCGGGAGAGCGAACTTGATACAGATGTGCAATTCCGTCCTGCATCAAATATCATTTAAAATCATGTTGATCATGAAATCACTTTTTCTTTCCATTTTATTCTGTCCCTATCATGTGATCGTGTCACGTGATAATCAGTGGACAATTTGGTGCTAAGAAGATGCCCTGCCCCCAACCCAGTTTTAATGCTATTTTAAAAATAGCAGCGAACAAATGGAACAAGAAATGCTTAAAAATAACATATCCATTGTCTTTTGCAGGCTCTGTAAAATGGTCAAGGCAGAAAAGGGAGCTGCACTGAGAGATCCCTAAGTAAGTCAAGAAAAATGAGATATCCCTGAAATTGGGAAATCTCATTGCACAGACCTACTCAAAAAAGGAAAACAGCAAGTTTCGTGATTTTGTTTTTCTTTTCCGACTTCACAAATCTCATTGCACAGACCTACTCAAAAAAGGAAAACAGCAAGTTTCGTGATTTTGTTTTTCTTTTCCGACTTCACAAATCTCATTGCACAGACCTACTCAAAAAAGGAAAACAGCAAGTTTCGTGATTTTGTTTTTCTTTTCCGACTTCACAAATCATTGCACAGACCTACTCAAAAAAGGAAAACAGCAAGTTTCGTGATTTTGTTTTCTTTTCCGACTTCACAAATCTCATTGCACAGACCTACTCAAAAAAGGAAAACAGCAAGTTTCGTGATTTTGTTTTTCTTTTCCGACTTCACAAATCTCATTGCACAGACCTACTCAAAAAAGGAAAACAGCAAGTTTCGTGATTTTGTTTTTCTTTTCCGACTTCACAAATCTCATTGCACAGACCTACTCAAAAAAGGAAAACAGCAAGTTTCGTGATTTTGTTTTTCTTTTCCGACTTCACACGAGGAAAATCGTTAATGAAGTCATAAATCATTACTTTCGGTGCATCAAATTATTGTGTCTGGCGCCACGATCCGTTTCACAAACACTGTGAATAGTTAACCTGGTTTCAAGGTCATAGTCGGAATGATATCAAGATTTGCGACGCTATTTTGACCCCTGGGCTGTAGTCTTTTTCAAATCCTATGAATTATGATGCCATACTGTTTTGTCGACGCGATGCGACTGTGAGTCGCACAAGACCAGCGGCAGCAAACGTAGGTATTGCATCATGAAACTTGAAAAAGACTCCAGCCCAAGGGTAGAAACGTTGTCACGAATCTTGACATTGAACCGGCAATGGCCTCAAACCAGCCTAACTATTTTGGCACTATTTTGGTGCTACGTGGCAGAGGATCAAGATTTCTGGGGTGTCAGGAGCAAGGGCCAGCCACATCCATGGAGAGCATTATTGCTTTGTTCAGGTTCATTTACAACGGGTGTAGAACTGTGACAAAGGCCAAAAATCAAAGTGTAATGCGATACCCAAGGATTCTGCAAAGTGGTGCAATATCAAAGTTTGCAATATTTTCAAATGTGGGTTGTGTTTTCCAAGGGTTCAAGATGATAGGGGTAGCCTCTGCTCTGGTGTTGGTGTTTCTCGGAATTTGCTTTTCAGCTAGTTACGAATGATGAGCTTGCGATGGGATACTAGCAATATGCTACCCAAGTGAAAAACACAAAATACCTCAATAGCCTAGGTAGGTAAGCCATCCTCACCGATTACCTCTAAAATGGGACATGACAAGATAGGTAGGTTCGTACACCCAGCAGCATCAGCATTCAAGTTTACTCCATCCGTTATCCTACTTTTCCTTTTTTGCAGCTTTTTTTTTACAAGGAACCTAAAATCATCAGTTAGGTTCCAGAAACTTCAAATAGCGACTCGAATTTGGCCAGGGTTTCTTTCTGCTGAGAACAAAATTCCCCCAAGTTACAAAATTCCTCAAAATGCCCAAGAATTGTAATGATTATGAAACCACTCAAATTTAGGACCTCATCTTTTACTCTATCTCATTGATTCAAAGGGTTTTCTCCACCATAACATTGTGATTGCTGCAGCAACAATAGGGACACTTAATTAAATACAAATACACTGCCGATTGCTAGATGTTAAACTGAGTGAGGTGCAATTATTTTCTGACTACTGAAAACCAGTTTTTGGCATCATTTTAAAGAATAAAAATGGCAAAATGAAAAGATGTTAAACCAACATCAGGGCATGGAACCTGCAGGCAGATATTGCATGTTCATGGTACCTACAGCTAACAATAGCAACTTAATTTATAACGGGATCATTTTAAAGAACTTTAGGCTGTGAGATTTCCAGGGAATTTACCTTACAGTTGGTACTTTTTTCTTATTATTTGCACAAGGCTTGAAGCATGTTCTTTCACAACTGATTTACCTGACACAAAGATGTGACAAATACCTTGGAAGCATTGATAGGCCCAGGTGGATTTTTGCTAGGAAAAATCATTAATTTAAAAATCCCTGAGGAGGAATTTGAGAAACGGACATTCCCATAGGTGGAGGATAGGTACCCCCTATTGCACTCAGACCAGACCCCCCCAACTGCTGAGTTGGTACAAGATCCTGGCCGTAGAGGGCCAGATCCACCAGCTGAGTCAGTAAGAGTCATCACCCATTTTGGTGACCCACTGCCCAGCGAAGGAAATATGCTGGGCAAATTCAGGCACACAGATTTCCAAACCCCAGCAAAACCGTGCTCCCTCAGAAGGACTCCTTTGAGAATGTCTGCTGAGAGAGAAGCATGTACCTGTACTGAAAATGACAACATTTACTTCTCCTTTGGGGATAGAAAGGTAACGCAACAGAAGCAAAACAGAAAAAAAGAAAGGGTCGAGAAACTGTAACACTCACCAGTAAAGGCATTGTTTGAAATCGTGGATTGTAGAATGGCCTGAGAGGCATTGGGGCCTCATCTCTTGGAGTCCATATCCCTCTGGGTGCCTCCTGAGTTTGACCTCTGTAAAACCAGTTGCCAGGTAGGGACGAATCAAAGCGTGGGGGTGGAACGTTGACGCCTGGGAATGGTTGAGTGCCAGGCATTGATCCGGTGAACTTTGACGGCGGCGGGGCAGTGCCCCTCCCAAACTGATTCCTCTGAAATCCTCCCAATGTGGGAGCATAGAACTGACCTTGAGGTGGGAGTGGGATGTTTCCAGCATAGTTTGGAACGTCATCACCGTCTGGCTTAAGAAACCCCTTTTCAGGAGTGGTCTGATCTCCAGGTGGTGCTTCTCCACCTGGCATAGTCTGTTCACCTTCACCAGGTGCCGGAATGCTTTGGCCCACATCTGGAGCCTCCCCGGACTGGCCACTTGATGCCATTTGTGTAGAAGAAGCCTGATCAGGCTGATCTTGGAACATGTCCTCACCAACGTTTGCAGATTGATCAATCGCTTGGTTTGAGCTTGCAATTTCCCCATCACTCGTCTTGCCCATCGCTACTGAAGCATCATTTTCATGACCCTTGTCCAAATTCTGAACAGCACCAGATAAGTCTGATTGATCCACATCGATGTCATCATACAACTTCATCGTGGAAATAGAGTCTGTGGTTTGTGTATTGAGTGACCCGAATCCAGAAGCTGAGACTTCACTGTTCATGCTGGAAACAAGAGCTCGCTGGTCTCCTTGTGCACCCTCATCCATTCCTCGCATTCCATCAGAAGCAGTGATTCCTACACCAGTGAAACCATCAATGGAGGCAGATGAAACAGCAACCATCTTCCCACCGTCACCTGACCCATATTCACAGTTGTTTCCAAATTGCTGATGCATGGATGTATTGGTTGCCTGCGGTGCACTTGTAGTGACATTATCTGTGTTCTGTGAACTTTGCCAATGTGGCAAATTGTTGCCACCGGTTGCTTGGAAGTTGTTTTGCTTTCCTTCATGCTCTTTTGCAAGTTCTTCCATGAGTTCCAGCGTTTTCTGCAGCTCAAGATCCTTTTCAAGTTGTTTCTTCTTCTCCAAATCTTGCTCCGAAAGCAGACCTAGCTCTATCTTCTTCTGTGCATCACTTAAGGTCAACGCACCGAGCATCGGAGCAGGTTTGAAGCTTGGTGGGGGCTTATTTAGACTAGGGAGTTGGGGTGGAGGCATGTTGAGCATTGGAGGTGCACTAATGAAAGCATTCTTCGTAATATTCTGCACAATTGCATCTTGCTGAGCAACATCAGGCCCACTACTTGCAGGAAGAGGGGGCCTTGGAAGCAGAGGGGGGCGTTGTGAGATTTGACCTTGTATGGGAAACCTCTGGTTTTGATCAGCACCTTGGAATGGTGGTCGACCTCCCCAGAAACCAGGACGAACTGGACGAGTATTTGGAGTGTGTGTCATTGGGGGAACCACATTGGGTGGATGAAGCACATTTGGGGATTCGAAATGTGGCACTTCATCATTGGCTAAATCTGACTCGAACTCAAAAATCTCCTCTGGCTGCACGTTGGGCATTTCTAGGGGCATATCAAGCAACGAAGGGACTTTATTTTGCATCTGAGCCGGGGCCAACAGACGTGGTTGATTTGCTGGCGTGTTTGGCCTGTTCCAACGTTGTGGCGGCCCACGCATCATTCCAGGCCTTTGGTTCATGGGCATGGTGGCAATATGCGGTGGACCACCACGCAACTGATTTCTCGGACCAACTGGATGAGGCAGCAGGCCAAACTGGTCTTGAGGCTGTTGCGGTCCGGCCATGTTACCAGGTGGAAAGTTGCCTCTTGGAAAGCGCTGGAATTGCCCAGGCCTCGGCATTTCTGGAATACGAGGACCTGGACCGTTGAATGGCTGTTGTAATATAGGCCCAGGAGCAAATTGTTGTGGAGGCATTCGTGGGCCCATCATGTGATGAGGCTCCCCAGGTCCATGTGATGGCGGTGTGTAGCCTAGTCCTGGACCAGAAGGACCGTATCCTGGACCAACAACATGTTGGGGAACAAAATTATCACCTTGCGGCACAGGACCAGGACCAGTTGAAGAATTACGTGCCATTTCAGCTGCAATGTTAAAGAACTGCTCGTTGTGTCGGAATTCGAAATTCTTAACAATGACGTCAATTTTGGCTCCTGTATCCCCGACTTCATTCACCACCTCTTTATGAATGATATCTTCCAAAATTTTGACATGCTGATCGGCAAACGTTTCAGTTTCCCCCGAACGTGAATTTCTGTGACCAAGTTCGAGAAGAATTCTCTCTTTAAAGGAATGAACAGTGCTCTTCTTTCGAATGGTGATTCTCGTCTTACTCCTGATTTGGCTGTACTCATTCCAAAGTCGGTTGACAACTTCCTGACCAGCTTTCTGTTTGACTGACAGCCGATGTGCTTTACATGCATCTCTTCTTTCGTTTATCAACTGGGAAACTTCATCATCCCACCAGGGCTGCTCAGGACCTGCAGGTAAAGGCACAAAAGGAGAGTTGCACAAAAAATTGTGTGGTAAACGAACAGGACTTGAGTATTTTACTCATCATTTTAACCTATTGAGCCCAGAATTTTACAACTGCCAAAAGCCGATTTTCAAAAAAATCGCCACATTGCCAAACATTCTCCGATCGTGGTGAAACAAAAACCAAAATTATCGCTGAAATGCCGCCTGCCGGGATAAAAAAATGGAATTCCCTCCATTTTTTTTTCTGGCTCCAAAAAATGGAAAGCCAGAATTAGTTGGGAAATTGCGGCAAATGAAGTGAAAATGGAAACTGACCAGGTCCGTTAATTCTATTCTTCGGCTATGGTGATGGAATTTTAAAAGCATGTTTCGGCCACCATGTGCGATAGCCGATCCCGGACCAGCAGGTTCAATGGGTGTCAAAGTGCGTCCAGGTTGACGAAGACAATTTGGAATTAAAATTGACTTTGTTGAGGCCACCCAATTGAAAGGAAACCAGCAGGGTACATGCTTGGTTAAGCCAGCGGAGAATAACAAAAAAAACCCATCACGATATTATCGTCAGGCTGTAGAAACACAGAATTATTTGCTTTGTTGAAGTCCAAAATGTCCGAAAGGCAAATTTCAAGGTGGAGCAAACATTGACATTGACTGAAAAACTCAAAATGAGATCTTGCCCCATCTTGTGCAGTCAGCTTTTATGAACATTCTTCGAAAAAAATCATCTTGATATCTGAAATGACATCTGACATAGGTACCTACACATGATCTAAGTTGTCCCCAGTCATTACAAAATTCATGTGAGGAAAATTTGCCGACTTCTTTTCCAGCGCATCCTGAAAAATTAGCCTTTTTGGTCTTCGTGCACATTTTCTTTTCTCAACACAACAAAAGGTTTGAAAGTTTAAAATTCGACCACTTGTGGATTCTTGGCTTTGGATCATGCTGAAATTTTTAAAAACACCTAGGTACCTATTTCTCACTCTACCTTGCTTTTTCGCCTGTAAAAACTCCATTTCATGTTCGCAAAAACAGTTATCTCATTTTGTGAGCCAGCTCACAATTTTACCACAGATTGAGAGCATCAGATGAAAAGGGCATTCTTTCTGGTGGCTCCCATGTCATTCTCCGGACAAGGAACCCACCAAAAATTTTGGAAGAAATTGAGAAATCAAATTTGAATGAATGGCAGAACCAAAGAATTAATACCTAGTTGTTGACCACTGCTCCAATTAGGTCCTATCATGCTCCTATCAAGCTTGGACCACAACTTTTATTTTATTAACAAAAAAAAACTATTTTAAGGTTACCTACCAAAACACTGCCTGCATCATCCTGTGTTAATTGGCATGAAATCCAGGCATACATAGTTTTTCCTACCTCGTTTAACCCTCATCTAAGGGCTGGGTAGGCCTACAGGGTGTTCCATTTCAAAGAGGCCTCTGGTGTTTGATGTTTTTTTTTAATTTCTTCACTAACTCACAAACTCACACTAACTCACAAACTGGTGTGCACTCAGTTGCAACAATATGTCCTAAACAATTAGGTACCGAACTTGTAAGAATTGCCAGGGTCGGAAAGTTCTGTGATGAAAAAAGTGTTTGCATCTGTCCCAACAGTGTAAAGTACCAGTCCCGAAAACTGTGCACTGAAAAATTAACTGAACATTAATTTTGAACTCCAAGAAGCGTTATTTTCATCAGTCCAAAACAGTTTGTCCCAGGCTTCTCGGAGGTAGTTAGGAATCATTATGCAGAAATTTGATTTACATCTATCGTTTTGTTTTCATGGGTGACCTCTCCATTTGATGGGAAACTTTGAACTTCTGAGTATTTCCCACACCTTATTCCAGAACCCAGAATTCCTGCAACAATAATTGAGAAGAAATAAGGTGCCGAACAGTGTCAATCCGGCATAGAAATGCTGGATTGACATTTGAAAAGTTTTGCTGCACATTGAATGAAGGAATGCTAAAAGCAACCTCAGCTCATTCTAAAGAATGTGCCAACTAACCTTCATTGGAATCATCCTGTGAAACCCACTGAAGTGATGGCTGTTGGCTGCTCTCCTCCGGTTGATCTCGAGTTGGTTTCACAGAAGATGCATCTGGCTGTGAGAGTGAAGCTTTTGGGGCCGTGTCAAATCTCACAGCCTGCCTCGGTGCATCAAGAAACCCAGCAGAAGGATCGGGCCTCGGTTTGGAATGCTCCGGCTCAGCTGTAAACTTCTTGTGTTCTGCAAGCAATTCTTCTTCAAGATTGTGATCATCTAATTCTGTGGGATCCATAGGAGTTGGGTCAGGCATGTGACTTTCTTCTACTCTGTTATCAACCACATGAGGTGCCATCTCCTCATCGTGCTCAGCGTGTTCGACCTCACCGGGCGGAAACCATTCCCTGTGGTCCACCTTGAACTGGTCCCATATTCCCTGCATGCGGTGAACGTGAGAATTGGAACCGAATTCAAGCTTGGGTCTAACGGTCCCTGCTGTGCCAGATTTCATCACAGGTTGCCTCTGAAAGGGTGCGGATTGCTGAGATGGATCAGGGATATCCGGATGCACTGCTCTGCTGCGATTATCGTCTGCGATGTCTAGACGATTTGCCGCGGATGGCAAGTCACCGATCTGATCTTCAACCCTCTTTTTCCTCTGTTCAAGGAACCACCGCTCCACCAGGCTGCATCCCTCACCAACAGTCTTTTGCGGCCGTAAGGTCTCCCTCGGGCGTGGTGGCTGAATTTCAGCAGCATGCGGACTGTCATCCATCCGAGGCCTTGGGACAGAAGGTACATGGTCCCGCTTTCCCTGATCATAGCTGTTTCCACCATGCACAGTTCCTCCAAGTGAACCACCCCTTTGCTCAGGGACGAATGAAGCAGGTGTCGGCAACAAAGGGGCTTTAGATTTCATCATGTGCACTGGCTCATTTACAGAACGCTGAGCTGAAGCAATCAGAGGATACACCGGCCGCTTGCGTCCAAAAGCAGCCACATCATCCCGCCAGGAGTGCGGACGGTTTGACCTCCTCTCACTCTTCGCCGACATGAAGTGTGGTTTGCGTGGCTTCTCCTCCTTTTCCACTTCCTCACTGAGATCAATCACTTCTTCTGTCAGCTGCTGACCGAGCACAGGAGGTGGAGATTCCCCCGTAGGGTGTGCACCAGGATCACCTTTCGACTTTACACGGGCTTCCTTGAAGCTCCGTAGTTCCGACATGAAGTCGTACTCTTCTGCATCACCACCACCAAAGGGTGGAAAACCCGACATGATTCTGAGTCGGACTTTATATTCAATCAATCAATAGCACTGTGGCAAAAACAGATTAATGCCTACAAATTGGAGCAAGAGGAAAAAGATGGGGTAGTTAGTGAATTAAGAAATTGCAGCAGGCACCCAGAACTTTCCCACCAAATCTTTGATATTGATATCTTAGGTATATTGAAATCGCAAAATACCCTGAAGTGTTTGGAAAAGCAAAAAACAAATGGGCATGGGAGAGTCAGCAGATAAAGCGAAAAATAAATGGGTGGGGGAGTCAGCGGAAAAAAGCCAAAAAATGGGCGGGGAGTCAGTGGAAAAAGCAAAAAACAAAATAAATGGGTGGGGAAGTCAGCAGAAAAAAAGCGAAAAAATGGGTGGTGGGGGAGTCGGCGGAAAAAGCGAAAAACAAATTGGCAGAGGAGGCAGCAGAAAAAGCGCAAAACATTTGGGCAGGGGAGAGTCTGTAGAAAAATTGAAAGGCCAGGGGAGAGTCAGGAACAATGGGACCGGGATGGGAGAACGTGTAAATTATGATGTACAGTTTGTGGGCCATGTGTACCCACGACAAATGACTACAGCTGTCTTCATGTGACTGTCATGCAACATACCTACATGTGACATACAGTTCGCCACATGTACCTATGCCATGCGATGAACTGTTTTTACAGTTTTGTACATGTAGAGTCATAGGGGGTGATGATAAAACATTTTTCTTGAAACCTATTCCACTTTTGCAGCACCACAAAACAAATCAGTTATCGAAAACTGTTTTGGTGCAAATTGGAGCTGGTAGGTTCTATGGCCATAAAATAAATCTTGTTCCAGGCGTTCCATCATCCACAGGTTACTGCAGGAATTCACATAGGCCAAAGTGTGTTGTTATCATTCGCCCACTGTTGAGGTACCTAGGTACCTACCTAATGTTGAGACACCTGATAAAAATGAATAATCAATGAATTTCAACTTTTCGGTTTTCTTTTGTCAATGGGATGAACATTAACAGTTAATGCGATTGTATTGAATTGAATCCTTTCACATTGAATCTGCGAAGTCGAATCCACTATGAATCAAAATTGAATCTTACTCCGTATCTTCCATTTTTAAGGCAAGTGTTTAGTGTGGATACCTAGGTACCTACATTACTACTTTAACTAAAATTAAGAAAAAAGCAAGACTACCTTCCCGAGCCCAAAAATACAAACTTATCAGACAACAGAAAAATGTGAATGGCTGGCTGAAGAAACAAGATATCAGAAGTTCACAAAAGCTAAACACATGTGGAAAAACAAAATAGAAGTAGGTACTTAGGTAAATCTATGTACCTAGGTATGTACAGGTAGGTACTACCCACCAAAATGTTGCTTTTTCAACTACATTTCAACTCATTCACTACAATGTACATTCTACGCTGACCTGCTCATCGGTGCTTCTCTTCTCACATGATTGAGTAAGTACCTACATGTTGGCTTTTTTTTTGCATGTTTTGTGGGCAATGCTTCTGGTATTCCCTGACTATGGGTGTGCATGCATTTGTCATTGGAGAAAATTTGATTTTTGAATTATTTTGAAATCGCCTAAAAACAAAAAAATATCTTGATCATCGCTTGCCACCGTATGATTTCCTGCTTGTGTTGTGGCTGATTACTTCAAATATTTTTGGCAATGTTTGATGTGAGCATTTGACTGTCAACTCGTGGAATTATGGAAAAAACAAAAAAACAAATGACAAAAAATAATGGCCTGAAAATATATTGAGAGGCCAACAGAAAAAAAATGCTGTGTTTAAGAATGTGTATGCACATCATACGTGAGATTTTATTTTTATCTTATTTTTTTATTTTTATTTAACTGTTGGCCACAAATATTTTCAGGCCATTAATTTTTTGAAGTGATATATTTTGACAAGTAGGTAGTTTTCACAATTTCATGAATTAGGTAGGTAGGTATAGTTCACATACATTTCATACAGGGCCATCATTTCAGGTTTTCGCGGTGGGGCATGACACGTAAAGAATTTGGCAGCCACCCAGAGGGGGTCTGGGGCGGAGCCCCAGCGGCGTTCGAAGGGGCAGAACCCCTGGCGGGGGGTCTGGGGGCGGAGCCCCCCAGAAGCTGGAGAAATTTTGAACTTTGGGGTTCATTTTGGGTGCAAAATTGGTGTGGGGAAAAATTTTCTGGGGGACAAACAGGGTTGTTCGTTTAAAACATTCTGTTTAAAACAATCTGTTTTTAACATGTTTTAAACAACCACGACTTGTTTAAAACAGTTTGTTTAAAACAAAATTGTGTTTTAAACATGTTTAAAACAACCGCAACTTGTTTGAAAGACAAGACAAGACAAGACGCAAGGTATGATGCCTTCTTTTCGGCAAAAACCCACAACCTAAAATTTACTCTCGACTAAGAAGACAAAACAATTGAAAAAAAAAACATCTTTCACTCACTCACAAAACCCCAGCGCAACACAAAATTACATACCTACATTGAAATACCTAACCACTATCTAGCCCAACTCAAACTTGAACCACACAGCAAAACATCAAAAATGCAAACGAGACTGCTCCTTCACAAACATGTTCAAAGCTCCTCTTGCCCTGGAATCTAAGATAAGTTAAAGTTAGGCCTACCTACCTACCTAAAGACAAAAATGAATGAAAGCGAAACAGAAAAACTTAGCTTTGAATTTTGGCTAAATCCTTCATCATTTGCTCAGCGTCAGATCAACCATCTCCCGGGCACCATCACCACACCTCCCCCGTCATCCACCCAGTGCCACCTCCCGAGCTCGTCAGACATCCCTCACCACAGTTGTTCGTCTAGGTACCTAACTGAGCACCTTCACATTCGTCAGTAATCTACACCTCCTTCGTCCTTCATTCCGTGTCATCTCCTGAGTTCGTTAGACATCCCTTACCACAATTCATCCAACTGCTCACCTTGACATTCGTTAATAATCTAAAACAGGAGAAAAAAAAAGAAAGATAAAAAAGGATGAAGGAAGGAAGCAAAGCAACTTCAAAAGAGGCAGCTTATAAAAAAGAATAAAAAGAAAAGAAATAAAGATGACAAAGAAATACAAGAAAGAAATAAGAGATGCAAAAAAGTGAAGTAAATGAATATGGTTGAAAAGTAAATGGAAAGTAAAGAATGGGTAAAAGTGAAGTAAATGAATATGGTAATATGGTTTCGACCTGCGGAAAAGTTGTGGAGGAAGCTTTCAGCTTTCCAAAAACACCAAAATCATTAAATTTGAACATCATTTCACTTTTTATGGCCAGTTTCAGCGTGATATGGCAACGTTTTGTTCTTGAGCGGGGAAAAGAGGCCGCGTCTGCCTGGAAATCCGTGGGAGTCGCGGCCTTTTTCCCGCTCAAAAACAAAACGATGTTTTTCCGGGTTCCTGCCTCACATTTACAAAGATTGCGCCATTTTTTTCGTTGCAAGTGTGACATATGGCAGCGTTGTTTTGTTCTTGAGCGGGTAAGAGGTCGCGCCTCCCTGGAAATCCGTGGGAGTCGCGGCCTTTTCCCTTCTCAAAAACAAAACGATGTTTCCATGTCGCGTTCTCTCTTGATAAAATAGTCAAATGTGGTCCAAATTCAATGATCTTGGTGTTTTTGGAAAGCTTTAAGCTTCCTCTACAACTCTTCCGCTAGTGGAAACCATGTTGCAACGAAAAAATCGCGCAGTCTTTGAAAATGTGAGGCGGGAACCCGGGATTTTGTCACATCTCAACACAAGTAAAAAATCGCACGCTGTTCAGCTTTCTGTGGGACGCTGTTCGCTCATTTTTTTCCCAATCCACTTCCGCATGCGCGTCTCTGATGCATATTTTTTTCCAATCCACTTCCGCATGCGCGTCTCTGATTGGCTGCTGGGAATTCCAGGCATTCCAGCCAATTTCAACATCCAAATTTCAAAACCAAACTTAACCAAACCTAACCTAACCTAATCTGACCTAACCTAACCAATGCGACCCCAGAAAGAGTTGCGAAGCGGTGGCAAACACGCCAAATGGCAAAAAGCGGTGGCAAGGCAAAAATGAGAAAATTGATGACGTCACAAATCAAGACGACTGAAATTGCATCTGCTGACCCTATCGACAGTCATCTTCATCACACCCATCCCAAGTAAAAATGTTCCATGTCCTGAAATGGGCCAGTCTGTACTGTAGGTATTGGAACACTTCCCAGTTCCTATGATGGCCCATTTCCAATCCTGGGCTTTAATGGTCGATCATGGGCCATTATCCTCTCCGGTCCATCTTGGACCATTTCCAACACTGGTCCTCAATGGACCAGTGTATTTACTGGCCCAACTTGGGCCAGTTCCTATGATGGCCCATTTCCAATCCTGGGTTTGAATGGTCGATCATGGGCCATTGTCCTCTGTGGTCCATCTTGGGCCATTTCTAACACTGGTTCGCAATGGACCAGCGTATTTTCTGGGCCAACTTGGGCCAAGTCTAAAAATGGTTTGGCATGGGCCACTGTTGTCACCGGTCCATGTTGGCCCATTTCTGACACTGGTCCATCATGGGCCAGTGTATTTATTGGCCCAACATGGGCCAAGACTAACAATGGTTTAGCATGGGCCAGAGCACTCACTGGCCCAACATGGTCCAGTTGTGATCATGGTTTGGCATGGGTCCCACGTCCAAAAATGGGCGCGTCTGCATGATTGGTATTGGAACACTTGCCAGTTCCTCCAATGGCCCATTTTCAATTCTGATTTTAAAATGGAAAGATCATGGGCCGCTGTACTCTCTCGTCTGACATCGACCATTTTTGCCAATTTTTCACCATGGTTCTGGCCGAACTTGATTGAATTGCCGAGCTGAGCTTTCGACGCGTACCAAGATTTTCAATCAGCTGTCTGCATGATTCACCTTAAATGAACTTCTCACCCTGTTAAAAAGTTAAAAAAATTTAGGTTAAGAAATATTTGAACAAAGATCAAATTTTTCATTAAAAACACGTTGGACAATCAGACACGCATGTCGTCCATCCGTGTTCCCAAAGCGGGATTCATCAAAATACGAAAAGAATTCTGCGTCCTTCGGAGATGAAAATGGTCCTCATCCATGTCTTAATCCTGTTGAGGGAAAAGAATAACACTGTTAAGGCAAGGCGACTCTTGATAAATGCTGTGCTGGATAAAATTCGTGTCGGACCAATAAATTCAGACCACCAGGCTGTCCTGCAGAATGGCCAAAATTCCGCTGCAGTGAGATCAATGTGTTGTGAAACGGACTTCTCATCCCCTTGATCCTGTTAACAAAAATAGAAAAATATCGCTGGTGAAACAGCAAGAAGTAGCAAGACTTCTTTTGAATATTTCAATAAAGTTTGATGCTCGGATAGGTTCCATCCAACCTTTGATGGACAGAATTCCTCTGTTGAAAGATGAATCCTGATGTGTGATCAGTAAAATTTCGAAGCTTTTTGACTGGTTGTGTACGTCGAAATCGAGATCAAGTCCAAGTGAGACCTTCCATGAAAACATCACTTGAATCTATAAAAGTCCAAAATGTTGCCTGAAATAAAATTCAAGAAAATCAAAATCTTGACTGGCGATTTGGAAACACAGCAGCTTTTTCCTCCGCGCTTTGCCCTTTGCTTCAACAAGGGAAAATGATATGAGCCGCACCATTCAGCGTCGCATCATGCATGCAAAAGTTGGAATATCAGCGCGGCACGATCCTGGAATGGCCTCGCATCTCATGACGGTTGGAGTCAGACAACTTGCGGAATGAGGAAGCCGTTGTCAGTTCTGCGACCTGCATATCTCCCCCTCCGTTGAAGCAGCATAACTCGATTACCCCCCTTATTCTTTTCTCGATGAATGGCGCCTGGCCGCTTGACGAATGTATAGTGGTTTGACATGTTTGCTGCGTGGTAAGTGATAACATTGCCGCGTGTGTGACTGCAATTCGAGACAAACCAGCTGGCAGTCAGCCACCTGCTCATTGGCAACAGGGATAACCGCGTCCGCAACGGATGGATGGATCAGACATGAAGGAAGAGAGGAATTTATTCAACGGCCCACGCTGCAGGTGCATGATCAGGGATGAGGGTGCCAGGTACTTCGACTGCATACCAAAAGATTTTACAGGGTGTTCGCTTACTGGAAATTCTCTATATACCTCATTCCACTTGAAGATATAAGCCAAGAATGCTCCCAAGAAGTGTGCTCAGAGTGAATTCAGAATTCTTTCAATGATGAAACTCGGCCGAAAACTTCATTCTCGGCATAGAAATTAAAGTTTTTCTGTGCATTTGAATGGAAGAGTGTGAAGCATTCTCAGTTTTTTTGTCTTGGAAGATCTTTTTTTTTCCGTCGGCTGCTCGCGCGTGCGGTCGCGTTTCGTGGACGCTCCGCCGATTTTGTTGGCTTGGTGTCAATTTTTTGGGAGTTATTTGATTTGTTTCTTCATTTTTCCTTGTTTTCTTGTTTATTTGGGTTTTCTGTGCTCTCTTTCCTCTTTCTCATTCCTCTCTTTCGACTTTCTCATCCCGCTCTTTCCTCCTTTTCATCTTGCCCATTGCCTCCTGTTTTTCTCTCATTTTCTTCATTTTTTCCAGTTCCACTTCTTCGCCTTTCTGTATCTGGAATTATCAACGCGAACGCTGTTTCCGTCATGGATACCCCAACTTCCCGAGCCTCCGTGTCTGGTTTGCATTCATCTGGCAAAGATGAGCACTGCCGAGCGAATTGCTTTGATCGACTCACTTGTTCGAATTGGGGAAGCAGTGGAGGTTCCACTGTCAGCCTCAGATATCAGTAGAGTCCACAAAATCCCTGTGAGGACTGGGCCAGCTAAACACATTGTGAGATTTACTAGGCGAATTGTTAAGGAGCGCTTTATCAAAAATTGTAAAAGGAACAAAATAAGTACAGCTTCTGTCGATAAGTTCAAACAACTTGAAGTTAAGCCAATTTATGTAAATGAGCATATAAATATTGTAAAGAAAGAGTTGCTCAGGAAGGTAAAAGTTTTTGGTAAAGCAAACAACTTCAAATACATTTGGTTTCGCAATGGTATAATTAACCTAAGAAAGGATGAAAACTCTGTAATAATAAGAATAAGAGATGAGTTTGATTTTTGTGATATGATGGAAAAACCGGTACAGCTTAACCATGGCTGAAATTACCAATTTATTTGAAAACTTAACATCCTTGCACTATAATTATAATGGGAATATAACCCCTGGGAATTTTTGTATGCGACACTCTAATACTTCGTTCAGCCTGCTTAACTTAAATATCCGTAGCATCTCTAAGCATTTTGATGAATTTTGCGCATATATGACAGCGGCAAAAATCTCCCCAGACATAATATGTCTTACAGAGATTCAACTATCTGAGGAGGCACATAAAAACTTGTATAAAATAATTGGATACAATTCGGAGGTTGCTCTGAGGGCAAATTCACGGCATGGAGGTGTAATGATCTAATAATCAAGTCCCTCAAAGCCAAAACTTCAACCGGTACTGATAAAATGAATAATAAAATTCTAAAAGATTCTGCTTTGTATCTTGCTGCACCTCTTTGCCATGTTGCTGATCTTGTCTTTAGGAATGGTAAATTTCCTGATGTGCTTAAAATTGCTAAGGTCAAACCACTGTTCAAATCTGGAGATCGAAATTCTATGGCTAATTACAGACCTATTTCACTGCTTCCTGTTGTTAGTAAGGTCATGGAGCGACTAATGTACAATAGGATGGTACACTTCTTAGACAAGATGGGGATAATTTCCAAGAGTCAATTTGGCTTTCAAAGAAATAAGTCCACCTCTTTAGCTGTGGCCTGTCTGACCAAATTTATTTCCAAAGCTCTTGACAGCAGTTTTTTCAGTGTGGCAATTTTTTTGGATTTACAGAAAGCATTTGATACTGTAAATCATAGTATTTTACTTCACAAGTTGCAACTGTATGGATTCAGGGGTACAAGTTATGATCTTTTAAGTGATTACCTATGCTCACGTCAAGAGCTTGTAGATGTTAATGACAATCTTTCCAACTTGACGAGTGTGTCATGTGGGGTACCACAAGGTAGCATACTTGGTCCTCTTTTTTTTTTTTTCTGGTGGTTTTTTTAATTTTCAAATTAGAGCCAATCATATTTATTGTTTTCCATGTTCCAAGTAAATCAACAACATGCATTTCAACCAACCTTGCAACAGTCCAAGAATTGCAGCTCCCATCCAGCGATTGAAGATCAACCAAATTGAAATGCCCCATTCGATGATAGTCAGTGCAGTAGAGTAGTCACATTAAAAAATGAGCAGAGTCCAGCAGGATAAGCAAAAGAGCACCAAATTATTGTGTTGAAGCACGACACAGTATTAATTTTTAAGTTTTAGTTCCTAGATGAAAAGTGTGCAATGATCGGACCATTGCAATGTTGGAAGAGAAAAAGAAGACAAACCATTAACACAACAAATGTTAACCACAAAATGATAATAATTAAGGAACTTTGTGCGGGTGGGGATTTAACTAGGGTGGTGAGCACTGTAGTTTAAACTAACTAGGTAACAGAGGGTAGAGGGCAAAAGCAGATAGTCTGCTTGGAGCCCAGTTTAACCACCTAGCTCCGATGAAAGCGAGGGGGAGAATGAGATAGGTTCCCGCACCTTCAACCTTGATGGGCACCTAAATTCCTGCCTATTTTGTTGGTAAATGTATGCTTCTCCAGATACCTACCATAGGTACCTAGGCACCTACCATAGGTACCTGGAGAAGGGTTTGTAGATTTCAGCTAGGTACTAAACTTAAGGGTAATTTGATCACCTATACAAGAGTCTTGAAGAGCACATTGATGATCTGGTCAACAGACAATGTTGAAAGGTATTTGTGAGTTTGACTGTTGAAACTTACAACGGAATGGGATCTCTTTATTGAGAGAGGTAGAACATTCCAAATTTTGACCCCTCTATACAAAGCAGAGGATTTGCCATGTTCTGTTCTTTGTCGTGGAGGCTCAAAATTCAAAGAAGCATGAAAACGGGTTTCTCTGACAGGATATCTCAGGCAAGAGTCATTTATATTATTTATGTGACCATGATAGAGCTTAAAAATTAGTAACACCATTCGACAAGCCAGGGTATAAAAAATGGGAGATATGTGAATATCATACTCTTCATACTCTACGTGAATGATTTTCCAAGCTGTGTTCAATCTGGGACCAGAAGTTTTTTGTTTGCTGATGACACGGCATTGTGCAGAAATGGGCCCGA
Source organism: Sinentomon sp. SZTP_YWyxl (assembly GCA_030068105.1). NCBI lineage: Eukaryota > Metazoa > Arthropoda > Protura > Sinentomata > Sinentomidae > Sinentomon > Sinentomon sp. SZTP_YWyxl. The sequence continues at coordinate 45,849 of JASGXE010000664.1, forward strand.
TTTGGATACCCTTATTGCAGATCTCAACACAGACTTGGAATCAGTAAGTAAATGGTTAAAGGCCAATAAACTCACTTAATTTGATAAAGTCAAATTACGTTATCTTCAGAGACATACGAAAAGCAATTCCAGATGTCTGGGAGCCACTTGTGGTCGATGGTGTTCCAATGCCTAGGTTGAGCACTGTAAAATATTTGGGATGTTGGTTTGATGAATATTTTTCTTGGAAATGCCATTTAGATAATGTCCTTAAAAAAATATCTCCATTTGTTGGTTTAATGTATAGAATTAATTTCCTTCCTGAAAGTGCGTTAAAGCAATTTTATTTTGCCTTCATACACCCACACATGTCATATTGCCTGGAGTCATGGGGTGGCTTTTTATCAGCCAAAGATTTTACATTTTTGATCAGTGTTAAAAAAGGCTGTCAGAACCATAGTACATTTGGACTCTTATGCACACACTCAGCCAATTTTTAAGTGCCTTGGAATACAGACTCTTAATTTGCTTTACTCAGAGCGATTGACGTTTTTCATATTCCAGACTTTGAAAAATTTTCCCAATATCTTTTTTGAACATCGTAACCTGTTGAACGAGAATGCAACAAGGGCAGCAGCAAACCATGAGTTGTTGCTACCATCAGTGAGGACACGGTATGGCTTAAACAACCCTGAGTTTAAGGGATTAGCATTTTGGAATAAATTACCCAAGCATGTTAGATCAGAGACTAGTGCAATTTCTTCCGTCGGCATTTGCGTGAAGTTTTCAGTATGCTGTGATGAACCTTATCTGATTCTGAATGTTGAATCACAACACAAACCCTTTTAACTGAACAACAAATTCCACATTGATTTCATTTTTTATTGTTCTCTATCTACCCCCCCCCCTTTCCCCTTTCTTAAATGGTAATTTACCTGATAATGTTTCACCTTCATTTTTGTTACTTACCATCTGCATCACTTTTACAGGGAAGTCTCCTTCGGCTGCCAAAGGTTGCCCTGACCTCCCTCGAACATTGTTTGTATAAATTTTATCTGTTTACTGCCAATAAAGGATTTGTTCAATTCAATTCAATCTGAAGCGTATTATTATACCCAATTTCCACCAGAAAGTTGATTATAATTAACTTGATTATGATTAACTTAATGATGTTTCTTGATTGTTTAATTTTTGGCTGTTTCCACCATCCTCTGCTCTGATGATGTTTAAATGTTTTGTAGGAGTTAATGATGCTTAAAATCCAATTTTGAGGCGTTTCCATCTGTTGGCTCATCTTGAGCAGATTCATGGATAGTAAAGATTCATGGATAGTAGTACCTACTGTCATTTTGGATCATTCTAATTTCATACAAGCGCTCACCCCAAAAGCTTGCAAAATTCATTTTTTCTTGGGTTTTGCTACCCAACTTCATATTTGTGGATGCTTTTTGCTAACTTGTGCATTTTTCGCCGAACACTGTATGGATGGCCACGGATGAATTTCGCAGTTTTGAAGGACATTCTGACCCACGAGGACCAAGAAGTCTTTTGTGCCTGTGGTTGCAGCCCATTTTCCAAAACGACCAACGAATGCGGAATGCCTTGACAACTAACCGGAATTAGGGGTGCGCAGAATCGGAATCGAGCTCCGATTCCTGGAATCGGAATCACATTTTTGGGAATCGGTACCTATCGTAGCACCCAGAATCAAAATCCAAGTTTTTTGGAATCGACATGGAATGGCACACCCCCACCTGAAATTCTGCGTCAAGATCCATATCTTCTGCCAAATGTCTGCGGCAGTTCGGCCAATTCCTGTTTCATGTTAGCAAAAGCAAACACATCCTTGTTTTGTCATGCCTTCCGCAACTGCACAAGGTTATCTCCCCAGACTGACAACAAAAGACGAGTTCAGTCCAGTTTCGAGCTGCAGCCTTCAAAGTCGTCATTTGCCACCAAAAAAGCATGCTTCACTCACTGCATAATGGAAGCGCAGCTCAGAAAATGAATGCTGAAGGAAGGGAGATCTACAGCAGGGAGAAGAAAGTTAATGACGAACAAACATACTTAATTAAGCTAATAACTTAATTAAGTTGATGACGAAGTTAATCATAATCAACTTAATCATGATCAAGAAAAAGCATTTCCATCAAGGAAGTTGATTATAATTAGTTAATTATGTTCACAAACGTAATTAAGTACGAAACCTGTTGCCACTACCCAAATTTAAACATAATCAACGACTTAATTATAATCAACTTTCTGGTGGAAATTGGGTATTATTAGGGCCATAAATAAATATTTTTTTTTATGAAATTTCGAGGTGCGGGACCGAAGCTCTAAATTCCGCAGTAGATTAGGTACCTCGAAATTCCGCGGAGCTTTCGAGGTAAGCTACTGCGGAATTCAGAGGTAAGCTACCACAGAATTTTGTGGTAAGCTACCGCGGAATTTCGAGGTAAGCCTACATGGGCACTCAGATACTTAAAATTGGGTGAATGCAAATTTGATGTGGAGGATCTGAACAAATTGCAAATTATTGCTCAATCGTAATTGAAAACACCTCCTGAAATCCAATTGATGTTCAGAGCCGTTTTGAACACAGGTCAAACTGGAAGGCTCTGACCATCAATTCAGACCAGTCAGACTTGGAAAAAGGTTATTTTGCTGAGTCACCCCAAGAAAATAAGCAGGAAGTTGCTGTGAAGTTTGGGGATCAGTTGTTACCTGAAAATCAAGAACAGCAAGTTACACAAATTATGTAATCTTTGCAAGATCTTCTTCCTTGTTGATGTTGATAACACTTCCTCCATCATCCTTGCGTATCAGCAAGCGCCCATTGGCAAACCAAATGTACTTATAGTTTTTTGCCTTCCGCTTCTCATTTGCTGCACCGTACAGTTTGCGTAGCCGAGGAGAGAGATGCTCACGAATGAATATTCCCTTGGAGGTAGTCGAGGCACCATTGACCACGATGTCTGAAGTAGGTATCGACTTTCCTTTGCTCAATTGAAGAACAGTCATTTTTACAGACCGGCGTACAAGTTTGCACACAATTGAATTCGGACGAGCCGGACCAGGGCCTTTGTGACCATTTTGTACACGATGAGCGATAGAAATATCAGTCTCTTGGACAGAGGCACCAATGTGCTTAAACACGTCGAGTACAATTTTTTGGACATCCTCCTTCTGAGTTTCGGGAACGCCAACAATTTCCAAGTTGTCTCTATACTGGTAGTCCTGTACAGCACCAAGTTGCTCACGAAGCAAAGAATTTTCTTCACGGAGATTGGTATTTTCCTGTAGGATTCTCTGTTGGGCACTTTCCACACGTTTCAGACGTTCAGAATCCTCCTTCCACTTGTTAACCATAACCTGGAATTGCATGTTCATGTAGTCAATTGAACGAATCACCTCCCTTAAAGTTGGCTCTTCAGTGACCTCACCAAATCTAGTCCCACCAACTGCGTATCCAGTGAGATCTCCCGATATCACACCCCTGACACTGGTGTTTGCATAACCGTAGGGAAGTAGTTCCTGGGGGACAGATTCCATGCGACCCATTCGGGAGGAGTCTGAAGACATTTCAGCTGCTCTGGTGGTGTTCTGCAGGCAATTGTTGCATGACCAATGCTCACTAGAGTTCGCAAGGGATCGGTACTCAGCATCCTTCAGACCAGTACATTTTTTATGGCACCACCGGTTGCACAAGCTACACTGCATTGATGGTCCCTTTTCAGAAACAAACTGAGAGCAGTGAGGGCAGTGAGGTGCTGAAGAATCCATGATTTGTTGTTGGCTTGATCAATGAGCAAATCCACCAGATCAACCTATTAGATTAAGGACTGCTAAAGCTTCCAGAAAGAGCTGTTCCTAGGGGAAAAGAGCTTGGGTCTCCCCTCGCTCAAAGAAACAATGTTTCACCTTCATGGATAGTAAAGATTCATGGATAGTAGTACCTACTGTCATTTTGGATCATTCTAATGTCATACAAGCGCTCACCACAAAAGCTTACAGAATTCATTTTTCTTGGGTTTTGCTACCGAACTTCATATTTGTGGATGCTTTTTGCTAACTTGTGCATTTTTCGCTGAACACTGTATGGATGGCCACGGATGAATTTTGCAGTTTTGAAGGACATTCTGACCCACGAGGACCAAGAAGTCTTTTGTGCCTGCCCATTTTCCAAAACGACCAACGAATGCGGAATGCCTTGACAACTAACCGGAATTAGGGGTGCGCAGAATCGGAATCGAGCTCCGATTGCTGGAATCGGAATCACATTTTCGGGAATCGGTACCTATCGTAGCACCCAGAATCAAAATCCAAGTTTTGTAGAATCGACATGGAATGGCACACCCCCACCTGAAATTCTGCGTCAAGTTCCACATCTTCTGCCAAATTTCTGCGGCAGTTCGGCCAATTCCTATTTCATGTTAGCAAAAGCAAACACATCCTTGTTTTGTCATACCTTCCGCAACTGCACAAGGTTATCTCCCCAGACTGACAACAAAAGACGAGTTCAGTCCAGTTTCGAGCTGCAGCCTTCAAAGTCGTCATTTGCCACCAAAAAAGCATGCTTCACTCACTGCATAATGGAAGCGCAGCTCAGAAAATGAATGCTGAAGGAAGGGAGATCTACAGCAGGGAGAAGAAAGTTAATGACGAACAAACATACTTAATTAAGCTAATAACTTAATTAAGTTGATGACGAAGTTAATCATAATCAACTTAATCATGATCAAGAAAAAGCATTTCCATCAAGGAAGTTGATTATAATTAGTTAATTATGTTCACAAACGTAATTAAGTACGAAACCTGTTGCCACTACCCAAATTTAAACATAATCAACGACTTAATTATAATCAACTTTCTGGTGGAAATTGGGTATTATTAGGGCCATAAATAAATATTTTTTTTTATGAAATTTCGAGGTGCGGGACCGAAGCTCTAAATTCTGCAGTAGATTAGGTACCTCGAAATTCCGCGGAGCTTTCGAGGTAAGCTACTGCGGAATTCAGAGGTAAGCTACCTACCACAGAATTTTGTGGTAAGCTACCGCGGAATTTCGAGGTAAGCCTACATGGGCACTCAGATACTTAAAATTGGGTGAATGCAAATTTGATGTGGAGGATCTGAACAAATTGCAAATTATTGCTCAATCGTAATTGAAAACACCTCCTGAAATCCAATTGATGTTCAGAGCCGTTTTGAACACAGGTCAAACTGGAAGGCTCTGACCATCAATTCAGACCAGTCAGACTTGGAAAAAGGTTATTTTGCTGAGTCACCCCAAGAAAATAAGCAGGAAGTTGCTGTGAAGTTTGGGGATCAGTTGTTACCTGAGCAAAAAGAAAAATTTGAAAAACTGATCAACTCTTTCAGTTATCTATTTGTACAGTTTAACGCAATGAGTTTTGCCAGGGCTTCACAGAAATAATATTTTCGGGCAGCCTTCTCTTTTTCAAAGGCGGATATTCAGGGTCAATCATCGACCGTTTGTTTGGCATCTAAAAATCCCGGCGAAAACTTTTGCGCAATTGAATTCTTTTTTTTTTCAAGGCGGCCAGTGGCCACAGATGTTTTATTTCTGTAACTGCCCTGGCAAAACTCATTGCGTTAAAGTGTACAGACCAACTATTGGATGCCTGTCAGATTTTGAAAACTGGATTGAATTGACTGACACCACTCCGATTCGAGCAGCTCCATACAAAATGAGTGTTGAGAAAGAAATGTCTTTAAACCAAGTCACTAAAAGACTTCTCAATCAAGATCTTATTGAGAGGTCCATTTCTGAATATGTTTCTCCGGTCATAATTTTGCCAAAGAAGACTCCTGGTGAATATCGTCTCGTTATTGACAACGGAAAAATAAACAAGGTCACAGTTCCCATATTCGCTCATTTCCTTTGCGTCATCCTGAATCCATGTTTCGAAAATTTTCTGGCTGTCATTTCACATTGCTCGATGCTTCAGTTAGTTTTTTCAATTTTCCTATCACGGACCCGAGGACCAGACGTGCATTGTCATTTGTCACACCGTCAGGGATTTTCTCCCCAAAAAGGCTCCCGCAAGGATGTCGTAATGCCAGTGCCATCTTTCAATTGGCCATAAATACCATCCTTGAACCACATGCTGCTTACCTATGCCATTAGTTTTTAGTTTTGTCGACCATGTGGTAATTTTTTCAGAATCCTTGGAGGATCATTATTTCCATCTTGGAAATGTTCTTACCACTTCTTGGAAAACGATGAATTTGTTTGAAGCTAGTGAGTTTTAATTTTTGTTTCTCTCTTGGTTTGTGGTGGAGGCAAAGCACAGCAACTTCTTTCCAACACTTAAGAAAACAGTGGCATTTCTCTCAACAAAAAGTGCCACGTTGCCACACCGTCGATGAAATATCTTGGTTTCATCATTTCAGATGGGAAGATTTCACCAAATCCAGATAAAGTTGAGACTATCCTCAAAATTCCTTCTCCTGATACCTCTAAACAGTTGCAACGGTTTTTAGGAAGGGTGTTGACCCTTCCTAATCATCGCCCTGAATCACCGTCAGTCAACGCTTCTGTCAACCTTTGCTTCTTGTCTATGGAAAATCACACCATTAATACCACTGCACAATGCCTTGCCCATTTCGACCTCTTCAGAATGATATGCTTTTCGTGCCAGTCGAATTTCTCGAAGTTTGGGCATACCTAAACCAAAAAACAAGGCCTTTGTTTTTTTCCCTTCCTTTACAGCAGAGTCCTGCACGGGTAGAGTTTTCAATTCCCACACCCAACCCATACCCGTGAAGGTGATACCCGAACCCACCCACACCCATAATTGTTTGGATTTTTTTCCACGTACTCACCCGTACCCGTGACCGCGATACCCAAACCCAACCCATACCCATGAGAAAAATACCCGTACCCACCCGCTAATTTCTAAATTCCAAACAAATCGCGTGAATTTCGACCAATCGGATGCGAGCAGAATCGAAATGACGCAATTTTAAAAACAGTTTCATGAATACACCTTTCCGAAGCGATTTCCGACAGCAGCCTCTGTGACCGAGTGGTCCAGACAGCCTGCTGCCGCTGCGGTGGTACCCGTGGTGGTGGTTCGAATCCTACCTGGGGTAAAAATTTTAAATTTTTATTTTTTAAAACACCGAAATGTTTTTGACACCAGTGGCAGTTGTTGACACTAGGAAGAGGAGAGGTTGGGTTAGGTTAGGTAAGGTTGGGTTGCTTTAAATGTCTAAACGCGGTTTTAATTGTTTGGGGAAGCACCTAATTTAATTGGTCGAAATTCATGCGATTTGTTTGGAATTTAGAAATTCGCAACCCACCCATACCTGTGAAAATTTCATACCCGTACCCAACCCATACCCACGAGACCTGCACGCTGATGATTAGGCATAAAGGCTGGGTGCAAGTGGAGTGGTGCTGTTTATGTTGCGAAAAGATAGATAATTCTCGCGTGCATCACCAGTGGGTGAAGATGTCACAGAACAATGATCCGGACACGCTCGGAATTTGGTTTTCGGCACGACATCCCGAATTCCGGAAAAAATGCAAACACAACAGGCACCTTCCGGAATAAATCTCGGAAAAACGCAAGTGATTTGCATCAACAATATTTTGGGTTCTCGGGGGTCCAACCAAAACGCGGAAATCGCGGAATTTGCGGTCTGTGGCTGCACCCGATGCAGTGCGAATCTGGACCTCAAAATCTCCAAACCAAGCTGCCCGAATGAATCTAACCCATGGATGCCTTAGCCCCCAGAGCAGGTACCACATTGTTTGGAGCTCCAAATTAACAAAGTCAACACAATGAATGTCCAAGTACAAGCTGACACCCTTCGCAAGGAGGACAGGTTTTGGACCGTTCCAGGACAGGTTTTGGAGGAGTGGCTCGCTTAATTAGCCTTTTTCGTCTCTTTGTGCCATAGAACAGCTACGAGAGACATGATATGCTACGACCACCGTTCGTTTACGGGATGCTTTTTGGTAAAACTTGGAGCGTGAAGCAATGCACGTAATACCCAAGATCCCAGCTGTCTGGTTTCACACATTTAGGACGCTCAGATCGCCCGCAAGTGCGTTTGGAGCAGTGCATGTACGCTAGATGACAGGTAAAGAAATCCCTTTTAACGGCCAAACGGTGCATTTGCGGACATTAGTTCATTTAGACTTTTTTGTTCAGAATTACCAGAGGAATACGTGGGTGAAGTTTTGTCCACTGTTTCTGAATCACCCTGTATGCTGCTTTTTTCTGCCGTTGTTCAAATGAAATGCGATTTGTGGAATGCAATTCGCGAACAACGAATGAATGAAAAAAGAATAAATCATCAATCCAACCAACTCTGAGAAAGTCAGTGGATGAATTGAATTTTTTCTCGCAAAATGGGCTCCTTTGTTCCAAAATGAGAAAAAAACAGAAAAACGCGGGTCCTTCGAAAATGCGGAATTCGCGGAATATGCGAACTGCGAGGCTGCAGCGCGAATCTTGACCCCCAAACTTCCAACCCAAACTGCCCTTATCACATCTCGTCATCTAACCCAACCTAGCCTAACCGAACCCAATCAAACCCACCATTGGTCCGCGTCCGCATTTTGGTTTGTCTCGAAAAACGCCACCAAAAACCAGAATCAAAAACAAAAAATTTCTGCCGGAAAAACAACCGGAAAACCGCGAACTCGATAGCGCTCTCGCCGCGTGACTGACTCAAAGCGAACCATTCCCCCGTTGTTGTGCACTGGAAAGGGGAATTAAAAAAAAAAAAAAAAAAAAAAAAAAAAAACTGCGGAGCCGAACCAGCAAAAAAAATCCGCAACCCGCGAAACCCAAAATTTTCCCGCGGGGAAGCACAAAAACTTGCGGAAATTGTCGTTGGTCAAATGCGACTTGTGAATCGTGAATGAATGGAAAGAATTGTCATCCAAATCAACTCAGACAGTTTTGCTGCCATCAGCCTCGCACCTGTTCTGAAGGTTTTCATGTATGTGCAGGCAATGAGTAGTGGAACATCATGGCAAAAACGGATTCGTCAAATTGAAAGGTGGAAGGGTACATTAGGGTGGGGCAGGTACATGGATCTGGAATCCGAGAAAGATTGTGTACGCAGAGAGAGGAGAGAGATTGAACAGGAGCAGTGGCATCGGTGGAGAAGGGAAGTGTCACAAAAAAGCTCACTGACTGGGTATTCTGCAAAGGATCAAATGCGTTGGGATGGAATATATGATGGTTCTTTTGGCAGCGACTTGTTCCCAGCTAGCATTTCGTGCGCCTTTTTATATGAAACAAAAGCCGGCGCCAGGCTCCGGCTGAATGGGAGTCAATCATGCGCCAAGTGCAGTGTTTGGTATAAAAATGTCCGGGCCAAAACAGCGACTTTACTCATGAGTAGAACGCGGGTTTTACGCATGAGCCAAGTGCGGACTTCACTCTTGAGCGAAGCGCCGACTTTACCCATGAATAAAGCGCCGGTAATACCGATCGACTTTTCCTGTACCTTACTCATGGGTGAAGCGCAAGAAAAGCGCCGGAAAAGCCATTCGGCGATTCGTGAGCCTTCTCATGAGTGAGGCGCAGGAAAGGACGATCGGTATTTCCGGCGCGTCACTCTTGAGTAAAGTCACTATTTTGGCCCGGACATTTTTATACCAAACACTGCACTTGGCGCATGAATGACTCCCATTCGACCGGAGCCTGGCGCCGACTTTTGTTCCACACGTTAATCGGCGAGTTTTGACAAAATGGTTGCCAAATGTCAACCTCATGTTCCAATGTGTCAACCTCAATGTCACCCTCAATCCATTTCTAGACAAACGAGCAGCGCAACGATTCGAAGTGGAGAAGAAAGCGTGTGTGGCTTGGAGCACGTTAGCCAAAAGGAATTTCGCACAGCGAAACTCGCAGACCGAAACTCGCAGAAAGGAAATTCGCCGAAAGGAAATTTGCAAGTGCTATTTTGCAAAGCGGAAACTCGCAAATAGTTTCTTGCAATCTTGCATTTTCCAAAAAATGCAACCCTCGCAACTGCCGCGCTTTCAACAAAAAAGTCGAGGAACACAGTCGCTGATTCTTCTGAAATTGGGAATTTCGCATATGAGCCGCAACTGGTCATCGCTGGAAGGAAATTCGGCGACAGGAATTTCGCAAATGGTTTTTCCAACTTGCATTATCGCAATTGGGTCTCGCCACAGGTGCTTTCGCCGAAAGCAAAAACCGCCAAAATAAAGTAATTCGCAACTGCTTTTTTTTAAATGGGAAATTTCGCAAATTTTTTTTGCAACTTTCGCAATAGGGACTATCCAGGTGCTCTTAGCCGAAAGGAAAGCTGCCAAAAGAAATTCGCAACTATTTTTTGGCAACCGGGAATTTGACAAATGGTATTCCGTCGACTGATATTTTCATATAATTTTTCCAAATGAAATTCTGCAGCTGATATTGTCACAATTATTGATACCTTTGCTGAAAGCTGCTCTGCCAAAAAAGTTTCGGGGGCAATGGTAAAGGGTTAAATGGGAAAAACATATGTGTGGTTTCCTTCCGCCGCCACTATACACGAGTTGGCGTCGGCGGTGCAACAACCCTTTTTAAAAAAATGGGAACAATTTTGTGTGGGTACATTAATTCCGCCGCCACTAGTGGCGGCGGAATTAATGTACCCATGCATGTGTTTTTCCAATTTAACCGTTGCCTCCGAAACTTTTTTTTTTCTTTTTACTGTTGTGCAAGCGGAAGAAATCAAAGCCAGATTTCAACAAAGCGTTCTAGAGGTGTCAGATTTTGACCGGAGAGATCATTTAATTTCACCGAAATATGAAATGAATGACAAAAGGAAATTTTTAATTATTATCATTTATTGAAAATTTCTGATAATTGCTGGGGAATGATAATTGTGTTAACTTCCAGGACGAATCGCATGGCATTTTACTTGGTGAAGTGTTTCATGGGTGAAATGGCGATTCAATTGCCATAGTTTGCCATATCTAATTTTTGCGATGCATGAATTCATCGTGGAAGTCAACACAGATTGTCATTTTGAAATCATTTTTCCGGGCGAAATGTCCAAGTCTTTGAAGAATTTATTGCAATAGAGCAGTCTTCGACCACGCACCAAAAATGACAAAACAAAAGGAAACGAACCTGACACACGCCGCCCTCCACCAAGCCGCCAACATGTACACTGCGATACTGAACTGTTTGTTTGTTTGTTTTGGTTGAGTTTTCGCATTGTCGAGGAATGGAAACAAATGTGGCCATCCACTTGGGATCAGGATCAGAGTGTGAGAGTGGGAGGTAGGAGAGGAGGAATGTTGAACATTCGATGCCCTGAAAGCGCATGGTGCCAACTGGAGCAATTCTTGAATCAGACGCATGATTTGCCTGCGCTATTTGGCGCATGAGTAATTCTGGTGCCAGGCCTGTGGATTTGGCACAAGATTTGCTTTTCGGAGTCAACCCTGTGTAAAATGCTTGAGTCAAACGCGCGATTTACCCGCGCCATTTGGCGCATGAGTCGCTTTGGTGCCTGGCTCATGGTTTTGGCACAAGATTTGTTGTCGTGAGTTAACTGAGAGTAAAATTTTGAGTCAGGCGCAAGAATCACCAGTGCCATCAGGCTCTTGGGTGTTTCGTGCGCTTGGTCTTTGAGCTTGGCGCACCAAATGCTAGCTGGGTTGTTTCGGGCCAGGGTGGGTGCTCTAGAAACTGCGAGACGGTTGCGTTGGGTGGATGGGAAGGAGGAATGCAGGCTCTGTGGGGCAGAGTCAGAGGACTTGTGCCACATATTCCTGAGGTGCAAGTCAATGATTGAAGAGAGACGTTTTTCTGGGTGGATGGATGTGGACAGGGGTGTTCACAAAGAGCAGGAATGGGCACTTGTTCGTGAACGACTGGGAATAGGGAGGGAGAAGGAATCAGACCAGTGGGTAGAACATGCGAAGCAATATCTTGTGAAGTGGAAGGGAAAGGTTTCTGCTGCCTAGGAGTGAGGGTGGTTGGAGATTTTGTTTTTCTTTATCTATTTTTTTCGGATCCGATCTGGTGCATTGCCACGGGGTTGATATACATGAGGTTTGGGAAAGGGTCGGGGACCCATGCCCAGACCTAAGCCGGGAACCTGCCCGGAGACGGCGGCCCATGCTGGCGGCCCCCCACTGCGTGGTCAGTGCAAAACCTTTTTCACGCAGCTGGGAAGAGGGAGTGTGCGTACTGCTGGCGAACACCGCTGGTGCTTCCGTGACTCCCTGCGCTAGTTAACCGAGCTTATGCCGGACAGCGCTCTCGCCGCGTGACTGACACAAGGCGAACCATTCCCCCGTTGTTGTGCACTGGAAAGGGGAAGTTCTCAGCTTTATTTCATTTAATTCACTTTCTTGCATCTCTTACTTATTTCTTGTATTTCTTTATGTCATCTTTATTTCTTTACTTTTTATTCTTTTTAAAAAGCTGCCTCTTTTGAAGTTCTTTGCTTCCTTCCTTCATCCTATTTTTTCTCTTTCTTTTTTCTCCTGTTTTAGATAATAAGCGAATGTCAAGGTGAGCAGTTGGATGAAACTGTGGTAACGGATGTCTGATGAACCTCAGGAATGTCACGGAATGAAGGTTGAAGGAGGTAGAGGTAATGACGATAACCTAGCCCAAAGGATGATTGATCTGACGCTGAGCCAATGATGAAGGATTTGGGACATCACTGCAGTGTGTGTGTGGACTGACAAGGTGGAATGGAGGAGGCTGGATCGTTCCCTTGGAATGGATTGATTTGGTAGAAGGGAAGTTGTTCTGTTTGGGTAGAAGGGAAGTTCTTGTTGTTTTGTTTTTGTTTTTTTATCATTTCTGTCGGTTTTTTTCTTCTTAAGGTCTGCCGAAAAGAAGGCGTAAACCTTACTTGAGTCTTGAGTCTTCATCTGCTCTTGGTTCATCCAACTTTCGTCGGCTCAACTCAACTCATTGGTGAGTTTTGGATGGGGATTGATTGATAATCTTTATTTCCAATTGGACTTTTTTTCAATCAGAAATCAGAAATCAGTCAATGGTTGAATCGAATTTTTACTCGCAAAATGACAGGTGTGTTCCAAAACAAGAAAAAATCGAAAAATCCACCAAAAACTGGCAAAAACCAGAAACCAAGAACAAAAAAAAGAATCTGCCGGAAAAACAAGCGGAAAAACCGCGAACTGCGAAGCAGAACCCGCGAAAAAACCGCAACCCGCGAAACCCAAAATTTTCCCGCGGGGAAGCTCAAAGACCAGAGGAATTTCGCGGGAAAACCCGTGATCTGGCAACACTGGTGGCAAACACGCCAAATGGCAAAAAGCGGTGGCAAGGCAAAAATGCGAAAATTGATGACGTTTCAAATTGAGACGACGTGATTGGCTGTTGCGATAGTTAACTGAGCTTATGCCGGACAGCGCTCTCGCCGCGTGACTGACACAAAGCGAACCATTCCCCCGTTGTTGTGCACTGGAAAGGGGAAGTTCTCATCTCTATTTCATTTCATTCACTTTCTTGCATCCCTTATTTCTTTCTTGTGTTTCTTTATGTCATCGTTATTTCTTTTCTTTTTATTCTTTTTAAAAGCTGCGTCTTTTGAAGTTGCTTTGCTTCCTTCCTTCATCCTTTTTTCTCTTTCTTTTTTTTTCTCCTGTTTTTGATAATAAACGAATGTCAAGGTGAGCAGTTGGATGAACTGTGGAGATGACACGGAATGAAGGACGAAAGAGGTGTAGATTAATGACGAATGTGAAGGTGAACAGTTGGACGAACAACTGTGGTGAGGGATGTCTGACGAGCTCGGGTGATGACACTGAATGGATGACGAAGGAGGTGTAATGACGATGCCTAGCCCGGGAGATGATTGATCTGACATTTTGATCTGACGGAAAAGATGATTGATCTGATGATTGATCTGACTGGATTGGAAAAACGTTCAGATTGGCACACCTTGTAGAACCTTGCTGAATTTCAGACTTTGTCGGTATGAATTTGGTCCAATATGCATTTTTGTATGACATCATTCAGATTTATTAGTTCATTCGTGCTGTTGGATGCTAACAGCGCCTCCCTCATGATGGCTCCCATCACGCGGGAGGCGCTGTGTGATCATTAGTTCATTTCTCTTCCTTTCCTTCTATTCTTTCTTTCTTTTCTTTTTAAACAGAATGTTATGTTGACGTTGACACCCATGTGATGTGGATGCTAATAAAAGTGCTCGTGCTCGGAAGTTTATTTGCCTGACGCTGAGCAAATGATGAAGGATTTAGCCAAAATTCAAAGCTAAGTTTTTCTGTTTCGCTTTCATTCATTTTTTTCTTTAGGTAGGTAGGTTGGCCTGACTTTAACTTATCTTGGATTCCAGGGCAAGAGGAGCTTTGAACATGTTTGTGAAGGAGCAGTCTCGTTTGCATCTTTTGATGTTTTGCTGTGTGGTTCAAGTTTGAGTTGGGCTAAATAGTGGTTACCTAGGTATTTCTATAATGTAGGTATGTAATTTTATGTTGCGCTGGGGTTTTCTGAGTGAGTGAAAGTTGTTTTTCTTCAATTGTCTTGTCTTTTTAGTCGAAAGTAAATTTTAGGTTGTGGGTTTTTTGCCGAAAAGAAGGCATCATACCTTACGTCTTGTCTTGTCTTGTCGATGCTGCTTCCGCGGAAGTGGATTGGGAAAAAAAATGTGCATCTCGGTGGCCAGCCCAAAGAAAGTTGATTTTCTCTTGAACCAGATGACGGATTTTTGTGGGACTTGTCACAATCGGTGGAGAGATGTGGTCCTGCCAGTCTGCCACTTCACCCGGTAGCGAATTTCTAAATTCCAAACAAATCGCATGAATTTCGACCAATCGCAGGTGCTTCCCCAAATTAAAACCGCGTTTTCGACATCTAAAGCTAATCTTACCTGCCAAACCGAACCTAACCTAACCCAACCTAACCTAACCCAACCCAACCTAATCTAACCTAACGTAGCCTAACATAAACTATCCCAACCCAACCCAACCTTTCCTCTTCCTGGTGTCAACAACTGCCACTGGTGTCAAAAACATTTCTATATTTAAAAAATAAAAATCTAAAATTTTTACCCCAGGTGGGATTCGAACCACCACCACGGGTACTACCGCAGCGGCAGCAGGCTGTCTAGACCACTCGGCCACACAGGCTGCTGCCAGAAATCGCTTCGGAAAGGTGCATTCATGAAACTGTTTTTATAATTGCGTCATTACGATTTTGCTCGCATCCGATTGGTCGAAATTCATGCGATTTGTTTGGAATTTAGAAATTTGCCACCCGGTATTTAAAAAAACCGGGTGTTTCGTTTCATCCTGAATTGCGGGTATTTTGTTGAAGCCGTTTTTGTCGGAGAGATCTGGTCTGGGTAAAGTTACGGGTAAAAAATACACCGTCTTCTTTATCCTGAATTGCGGGTTTTTTATTTGGATTTTGCGTGTAAAATGGCAGCCTTTCATCTTCGGGTGACGTGCAAAATGAGCACATCTCTCCGGTTGAAATAATACCTGGTAAAAGCTTCACCCGGTATTCTGTCTTACCCGGAACGACAAACACCGGGTAAAATGCAGACCAGATCTCACCAAATACCCTGGACTGCAGCACTTTACCCGCAATTGCGGGCTTACCCTGAACCACATCTCACTCCACTGAATGTGACAAGTCCCACAAAAAGCTGAACAGCGTGCATAATTTTTTTTCCCAATCCACTTCCGCGGACAGCAGCATCGCAACAGGCAATCACGTCGTCAAAATTTGTGACGTCATCAATTTTTGCATTTTTGCCTTGCCACCGCTTTTTGCCATTTGGCGTGTTTGCCACCGCTTCGCAACTCTTTCTGGGGTCGCAATAGGGTTAGGTAGGTCGGGTTAGGATAGGTTAGGTCAGGTTAGGTTTGGTCAGGTATGGTTTTGAAAATTGGATGTTGAAATTGGCTGGAATTCCCAACAGCCAATCAGAGACGCATAATTTTTCTTTCCAATCCACTTCCGCGGACCAGCAGCTCGAACAT